>APFE031710648.1:131425-181420 GCA_000404065.3 Pinus taeda
CACGGTATTCACCAAAGTGGAACATGGTATTGACCCATAGTATTCACTTGGAATGTAGCCTATTTAAATGGGGGAATTAAACCAACATAGATCCATCTTTACTCTGGATCTACTAACCCTCGACAGGTATC
Organism: Pinus taeda; assembly: GCA_000404065.3. Lineage (NCBI taxonomy): Eukaryota > Viridiplantae > Streptophyta > Pinopsida > Pinales > Pinaceae > Pinus > Pinus taeda. The sequence continues at coordinate 131,557 of APFE031710648.1, forward strand.
AAATATCATGATATGAAAACTAGCATAGATTGAAAAAATATTTGATCCCTCTCGGGGCTTGGTGGATCAAGAGTAGAAATGGATGTTGTAATTTAATGTATGTTAAACATTTTAGCTTGGTTAAAAAAAAAAATCAACTATTAATTTTATTAATTTTTATAAATTACTAATAGTAATTTTTAAGCTCCAGGTTTATGATAACCCATGGTATTGACGCATGGTAATACCATGGTATTCATGTGAACATAGACTATTTAAAGGAGAAATTTTATCATATTAGATCCATCTTAATTCTGGATCTACCAAGTGCTCAGAGGGATAAATAGTTGGGTTTTATGATAATGAAGTTATTAAATAGACTTAGGAAATTATATTGTAAAAACATCTTAAGGTGAATGGTTAAAGCATAGACATTGGACAAGTATATTTGTATACTTCTGTTTTAAACTAAAACAAATCCAGGGCTAAAAGAATGGATTGATTGCACTAGTCATCCTTCTATAACTTTCCAACATATGTTGGAGTAAACAGATTGTAATTTGCGTAATTTTTCTAACTGCAAACAGGAACATACTTATGTATTGGCAAGGTGGTTAAGAGGTCCCTAGAAGTGATGAATTTGAATTTTTCTTGGTTTTATATATAGTATTAAGTTTTTTCTCATGCTTTCTATGAATGACACGGGTGAATTTTATCCCACACCCACCAAGTTATCATATGTAATTTCGGTAATTTTGATTTCAAAAAATATTCTAAAGAAATGCAATGATTTCATTTGTGTATTCAATAAACACAATATTCTAATGGAATTCTGCATTTGTGGTTTACCTATACAGATTCCATGGAGAAGTATTAGTGGTGTGACATCAATTGTCCTCAAGCAGAGGCTTTAGTTTTACTCTTTTCTGGAAGCAAATACTTTCTTCCAACATTTTTGAGTTCCATGAAAATTTTGAAAGTCCTAATAGTATTCAATTATGGGTTCAAGAGAGACATAGTATTCAATTATGGGTTAAAGAGATCCACACTGAATGATCTATCGACCTTATCTTCACTTAGTTTAAGACTATTCACTTAGAGAGCTTGCATGTGCCCCCACTTCAAGAGCATAGTAAAGTCATGTAGGACTTAGAGAAGCTATCTTTAAGATGTTAGTGTTGATTGGAAAAATGTCTGGGTTCAATAACACCCAGTCGAGCATTAAGCTTCCAATAATGCTAGATTTTAACCTGGAGCACTTTTGTGATTTGGAGGAGATGCCCCCTCGTATTTGTGACACATCTTCAGTTGTGAATTGGACTATTACTAACTTTCATTTCCTTTGAAAGTTACCTGATGACTTGGGGAACCTCAACTCTTTAATAATGTTAAGGAAGGAAAGAAAGTACATTATGCTAATTTCTCTTATGCTTTTCAAGTTTTTCTTGGATATCTACAACGTTTCGGGTAGGAAAGTACATTCTATTAATGAAAATTTGTCTTGATAGAAAGGCCCAATTTCAAATTCTAATGCTTTCAAAAAACATTGTATAACTATAATGTTTCTAAAAAGAAAGCATATTTTTTCAATTTAAGTATCATGATCCCATATTCCAACTTATTTTTCAGTAACCCATTAGGCTTTGTAACTTTGAATAAATCCATGTCTTTTGATAAGATCCTCTTCCAAATTAAAATGCATTTTCCTTTTGGAAATAACCACATACAGTGTCTTGATTTTGTTATTGAGAAAATAGAGGTTGTGAAACAAGCTTGTGCGATACAAGGACTTGATTCATTGATTATGTATCAATTATGGCTCTAGATATAACAATGTCTTGATTTTGTTGCTTGAAAATAGAGGTTATGCTTTACTATTTCACAGAATTTCTTACAATCTTTCCATAAGTATTGATTTGTAATCTCAGTCACTGAGGGATGACTGTAATGACAAAGGTAATATTCCATGGTTTGAAGTTCCCCTCTTACTAAATATTTAAATATATCACCACAATTTAACTGTTAGTTAAAGGAATTGTATTTGATTTGTAAAAAATTCATTGCTTGATTTATAGATTTTGATTTTTCCCATTTTTTATTTTTTTCTCAGATTTGGTATGAGATATCTTCCAAGATTTGGGTTCCCTAGTTTCCCCACCATAGCTATGAGGTTCAAATGCTATCATTAAATATTCTTGGAACATTACAACTTTTCCAGTAAGTGTGCTTTGAAACATTATTGTTTCTTTTCCATGGTGTTAATGCAAATAAGCACTACAACTAGTGCCATTATTTAGATCAAGTGCCAAAATCTAGGTGGTCTTGTAATGATGGAGCGATTGTTTTATAGCTACTAAGGCCATATGCATTTTTATCTCTTATGTTGTCCTAAGATATTCAAATTCAGAATAAGAATTCAAGTCTCGTTTCCACTGTAGATTGTAGTCAGTTTCTTGAACATAATATATAGTAGATTATCTTTTACTAATCAACTGTGGATGTGATCCCTCACAGGAAAGAAAATTCAAAGTGACTTTGATTTCACATTGATTTGTCAAAACATCCACACAGGAAATGAGATTCAAAGTGACACTATGATGGCCATTATGTCAAGCTAGGTGGTCACACTCCCTTGATCGTGAGCACGATTGTGATCAAGATGGAAGACTTCATAGTCTAGATTGATTGTTTAGCAGTGATAGTTAGTGGGCTCATTTACAAAGCTTCTATTTCACTAATCCTTTTTATAGAGTTGTCAGATTCAATTTCCAAAGGTTTTAATTACACTATAGAGTTGAGTTTTGAGAGAGTTGTGATTCACAGTGTTAAGTATAGCAGATATGACACTTGAACGAAGAGAAGCATAGTAGAGGTATCAGACTCTATTATAAGATTACCTGCATATTATAAGGGACTTGGTTGGATTTTTTATAATTTTATAAACAAGTTCCATGTCATGGAAATGGGAAAAAAAAAACGTTGATATTGCCACATGTGGCTCTTGTTTCATATATGGTTTTATACTTTTTAAAAAATTCTCTAAGAGTTCACCAATGCTAAGATTCCACTAGGACTTTACAAAGTTTATTATTTAGTGAAAGACTGCCAAGATATTACAAGATTTTATAATTGAGTAAATATTCGCCATGCCTGGTGAGAGATTCGCCAAAAAATTATATATACATATTATATTATTGATAAAATCGCCTTCCATTTTTCCTATATACCATGGAGATTCACCCATTTATTATATTTATAAATTTAGGAGGGGTTCTTAAAATTTTCCCTGATTGTCAACAAAATGGTAGTAGAAACAGGGCCAGATGACAGGTTGTGCCCGTAGAGTATAATTCAAATATCTTATTTAAAATGGCTATGCCCGAAATCATAAGCTCGGGGTGTTTTTATAAAAATCCTAATTGTACCATCCCCGCAAAAGTTATCCATGACCTGTCCAAAATCAATTTCAATGGTGAGGGTGAACTATCTTTTCGTTTGCATGTGCCTCAATTTATGGCTCTTTTCCATCGTCACCAAATAAATACTGAATATGTTTGGGTTTTACTACTCACCCTCACATTTAAAGGTCATGTTGAACGCTAGTGTCATACATTACCCATAGCTTCTATCGATTCATTTGGTTAGCTTGCTGAGATGGTGATGAAATATTTTGATAAGTATAGCCACCAAGATGTCTGTAAAAAATATTTCATTTAAGAATGGCACCTGACGAATTAGTTGAGTACTTTTTTGATCAGTTCCTTCACATTTGATGTGAAATTCCTGACCAACTTTTGAACTTGAATTTCTTGAGATAAGAGTTCAAACACTTGGTTCATGTTTCCCAATACGATGAACCTCCTGATTTCCCTTCTTCCCCAAATCTTACGGATCATTAGGCACCTTTAATTGTAGAGGAGGGGCCCACTACCCCCTTTGTTCTTTGTCCCCCTCCCTTTTCGGTCCCGATGTGGGTGCCCCCTTGCGGTGATCATGAAGCTGAGAAATCTATGCAACATGTCCTCAACCCATATTCTCGTATGTTTCCCAATTCAAAGGAGGAAATTCCAGAACAGATCAAGAAGCCTACAATGAAGACTTAGTCCTCCATTCCACAAGAAGAAATCACCATTCATAACTCAAGTCTTGAATCTGATCTGCATCTATACCATCCTCTATCATCTACAAGCCATGACTCCTTGTACCATGACTCACTTGATTAATCCTCTTCACGATCCAGTGGTTCTCATTCTCTTGATTCTCTAGCTACTAGATCAAATTGTGATCCAGTGAAAGGCAGTCACATTACACAGGCAAAGGAGCATAAAGGTGAGGACACTATCAATCTTCCCTCTCTGTTTCAAAATTGTCCACATCAACAAAATGAGCTTCCACTCTTGAATGGTACTCAATGTACTAATCTCAGTGGAACATCTTGTACAATCAATTATTTCAATCAATCCCTAGCCTTCAGGAAATAGTCATCCCAATGATGATAACTCCACATCTATATGTCTTGACGAATGCCCAAGCACATCATGTGATCTTCCTGTTTCCCATGGAGATTCTAATCCAGATCTAGAATGTGCTCTAGTCAAAGAAGATGTTTGTATCAAAAATTCCTCTTCACCTCACTTTCCCTTGTGTCCTACCATTCGTAATGCATCTACATGCGGTGGAGATACTCCATGCTCTTTTGTTTCTCCATCCGATGAGTTTTCTCCTCGATTGACACGAGATGGGGAGGCTTTCCCTGATAAAACTTAAACCAGTCTAATTGCACTGGATTTTTCCCACCCTCCATCATCTCTTATGTTGCATGAATACAACTCATCAAATTAGTTTTCTCATGCAAGCTCACCAATTCATTTATATTTGGATGTACTGTGGTGCAGGTAAATTCGCAGTGCAGACACAAAAAATTCCTCTAGCCCGAGAGAGCGAGTCTAGCCACAAACAAACAATCTATGGAAAATGTCCTTAAGCTAGAATCAATTAAGAGGTCCTACCTCTTAGAACATTATTCTTCTTGGTGATGGTCCTAGTTCCTCACTCTAGCTATCTTTTGTTTCCTTCCTTCAAATATCTGAAACAAGAAAACAACAACAACAACAAATGTGACAACATGAAATATTGTATTCATCCTACTTAATAGGTCAAGGAACATTAAGCCATAAAGACGTAAAATGACACTTCATGTAGGAAATCAACCAATAGTGTCATTTATATAAATCAAAAAGAGATTACAACAAGTGCCTTGACATTGCTGGTCTCCTCTGACATATCCAGGTTCCCACACTTCTGCTGGCACTTCATGGATAGCCCCAACAATGGAAATTTTAAGGCCTCTTTCCCTCTAGTCTCAAACCAAATGAAAATCGCACTATTCGCCCTCAAACATACACTAGAAAGCTACAAGCTATAGATGACTTGATGGTTATTCAAACTTTCTCCAAAAACTCCAACTAGGTTTTGCTTGGGAAAAAGAGACATTCATATAGCTTGGATGGATGGAATATGGTTCCTCTCATCATGGGAGAAGGTCTTATCTCTTGATTTTGTTCCATCCTAATAGGGGAAAGAAGCCCAAACTGATTTCCTCAGCTCTATCCGGCCCAACCATCTACCAGACTTATGTTACGAAGCTTCTAGACATGGAAGCTTTGGCTCCTTATTTAAAAAACCTTTCAAAAAAAGAGGATTGGTGTGATTGTAAAAGGTCTCAGTCGATTTGATCGGTGTGAGGGCTAGTTTTAACCTATATAAATCGACACAAAGAGAAAACTGGTCAGTAGTGCTAGTCTTGTAAACTAGGATAGAAGCAAGATTCTTGGGAAATTATGCAAAGGGGAATTATTCTGCTCATGAAGAGGGACGTATTGGGAGTTTATTCATGATGGGAAAGCATCTCAGGTGCACTGTAGAGGTCCTCCAGGATCGTAGACAAAGAGTATAGGGACAATGACAAAATTTTGTGTAATAGATGCCCCCTAAAGTGTGAAGGTTGAACTAGAGTGAGGGCTGAAATGCTTTACAAGCGGAAGCGGGGAACCAAAGTCTGTCATTAGAAAACCTGCAAGCAATCATAGATACATATACATCACTAAAAACTCTGAATAATGATACATGAATCGTGGTATGGACACAACCATCCAGAGAATGATCATGTAAATGGATCCAAGGTATGGGCACAGCCATCCAGTAGAAAGGATCATAACGAAACTAAGGTATGGTCACATCCATCCAATAATGAGAAGGATCACATATAACAACTCATGGTATGGTCGTAGCCATCCATCTAAAAGAGACATGTATATTAACATGACCATGTCACATCGCCTGCAACCTGGACTTGTGTAATCTTAGTCCAGGGCCTTGTGCTCCAAACGACCCAGTCAAAGTACAAATCCTAATATGTGAATGAATGCATTGAAATTGAACATTATAGGAAGTTGCTTTATTATCGGTGAATGATGTGAACCGTTAACAAGTGCGAGAGAAACCACCAATAATGACAATGGTTCTCAAAGTACTGGCAACACAGTTCATGGAATGTGAATAAAGGAACTGATGTTGAACACACATGAAATCACTTGATCGAAAGCCAATGATGTGAACTTGTCATCGAGTGCAAAGCAGTTTCCATTAGGGCATGCAAGCTCTAAGGTACTGGAAGGGAGTCTCTCATCCAGCTTCCTAAATAATGATCTAAAGTTGACAGGAAGTGATCGTGTCGAAGGAGGGCCATGATGTATCCCACATCATCGACACGAGACAAAGGGATGTAAATGATTTCAGATGATACATAGAAGAAGGAGTAAGTGTAATTACAGAAGTACTAACTCTTGAACATATCAGCGACATGATTCCAGAGTTTGGAAGCTATTGGATCCATAGGATCGATGGTCATGATGACATACCAGAGATCAAATGGAAGTAAAAAATGAGCAGCCCAACCCAGGAAGGTCAAATGAAAAGGAGGATATCCCAACCCGACATGAAGTAGAAAGTGTCATGTTCAAGAGTGAGTTGCCAACATGACTGATAGAATTTCCAAATTTTCCCCCACCATTTATGGTAGGTACCCCAATTATTTTTTATTGCAAGCTTGAAGGGGATAACATATGCTCGCATTGTAAGTTCATCCTTTGCACAAATCTGACTTAGTAATTTTAATGAGCCCTAGGAAGGAGAAGCTCACGTTCGTTATGACAACAAATCAAATGTCATTTAATGTTTTAACAAGTTCAAAAAAGGGGTAACTCAGTATCTTTTTCATGATTACAGAGTTTGAAAAAGACACGGAAAAGAAAGCTCCACATGGTCCCTTTTCGTACATTTGTGTCTCTCTAGCCCAAAAAGGTAGAAAATGATACTTGATAGAACCGCTTGACCATTTCAGTCAAGGAGTACCTTTTTTGTAAATAGTACATCCCGACCTGAAAAAGGGGTAAAGGTATACTGGGTTCCTGAAGTTTCACAGTCTTTAATGAGTTCAAAACGACAAGAGCTCGACAATCTTTTCTTGTTTAAAGGGTCGGAAAAGATCTTGAAAGTGAACCCCCCATTTTTATTTTCTTTTAACGAGTCAAACAAGGAAAAATACTCAGCGATCCTTTCATTTTTTATGAGTCAGAAAAGAGCTTAAAGGTGACTCTTCCTTGAGGAACAAGTGGTATAAACGGTAGCAACTGGTTCCAGCAATGGAGGAACTGCTCAAAACATGTAATGGTCAGGAGGCTAGCTAATAAAACCGCTCATTGCTGTGGTTCCTCAGGAAAGGAAAAATAACCAAGTGAAAGCATATGATGGCCAAAGAGATGGTGACGATGGAAAGAAACAACTAGGCTCATCTAGCAAAATTTAGCTGATAAAAACGCAATCACGAGATGTAAATCAGGCATGGGTTCATTTTTACATAAGCTTGAACCATGGATAATTCTGCTTGGATTTTTTTTTATGTTTACACAAGCTTGAAACCAAAAACTATGCTTGAGATAAGTTTGCATGCCCCTAGCATAACGCTTCAATTTGAGGCACATAAATCAGGCATGGGTTCATTTTTACACAAGTTTGAACCATGGAGAATTCTTCTTGGATTTAGTTTCATGTTTACACAAGCTTGAAACTAAAAAATGATGCTTGAGATAAGTTTGCATTCCCCCAGCATAATGAATCAATTCGAGGACATGCCCTGTCTTGTCAATTTAGTGTCCTAGATTGCTCTACATAAATTATCAATCTAGGTATCATAAACTAATGAAGTGTAGTGCACTATTTGTGCTAGCTAACCCTTCTTACTTCGTCGTTTTTATGTTTTATGTTGTTTTGGGGGTTTTTGGTCTTTTAATTCCTAATGATTTACAATGTAAATTATCAAAACTAAATCTAACTTTCTTAAAGACTGATCAAAATCTAAAAATGAAAACAGAGGTAAGAAAGAAATGACAACAAAGTTTCTATTCTTATTTTACCATTATTTTCAAATCATGAATTAAAACTGAAAGTGAAATTTGCAATTGACGTCTAACTAATTACATAAATAAAACTAAATGAAATACTTTGGTTACTCTGACTCTCAATTTTGGGAGAAAATCTCCTGAGGGTGACATTTGAGTAATTATGTACTTCATTAATCTAAGAGAAAGCAAATACAAAGATGCATAAATAACTCATTGCATAGATGAAATGTTCAACCACTTAGTTAAGGATGAATTATCAACTTGAAGGGTTTTTCATAAACATTCATTAACACCATGAGTTAGTATTTTAAACTAAAAATGAAATGGAAAAGACAGTAAATGACATTGATCAGTTTAATTGAGAATTTAAACTAGAAAAACAGTAAATGAAGTAAACTATCCAACAATGTATCCTTATCATTCTTCAATCCTACTCTCATCCTGATACAAGCTTACTTTTTAATTGAAGAAACAAGATTACACTATTGAGTTCTATCTTCTAGAATACTGATAAGAACTAAAAAGAAATCAAGCTAATGAAAACTGTTCTAAATTACAAACACCGTTAGTAAGAAAATGGTAGAAATTGCATTATGAACACTGTTAGTAAGAAAATGATTATAAACATTGTTTTATAAAGGAAAATGATGAATTTATAGTTAACAGGAAGAAGAAAAATAAATTAAATGAAATCTTCTTCAGTGCAGGGGCCCTTTGCAATTGATTAGGCTATGCTTACTCAATCAACTCCAAGAAAACTCCTTCAGATATTCATAAAAACATTTGGTTTTCTCATATTAAAACAGGGACACAAAACGCCCAAAAATTATAGAGTCTAGAACTTCGATTTCACATTAAAACTATTACTATCTTCTTCAACCCTTTACACAGGTATTTATAAGAAAAATCATATAGTTGTTTGTGGAGAAAAGCATGCTACATCTAAACACGTAGAAGACAAATATGCGGAATTTCTTCCTCGGCTGCTGGAGAAATAAATCCAAGACATGGTGGTTGTTGGATTTGTTTTCACAAGTTGTTGTTGGAGTCTGTAGGTACAGGTAGTTGCTCCGGACAATGCTTCCCATCATGGTGAAACAAATTAATTAACCACGAAACAAATTCTTGTTACCTTCATTCTCTTTATGTTTGACTTATCCATTAACCATAGTCTTATGCCATCTTCTTTGTCAACCTGGGCTGAATGAATAGGACAAGCTCCATGTCATGATGATTTCAAAGCTGCCCATGTGGCTAGTTTCTCCTTCTGACACTTGGAACCTGTTAGAGCATGGAGATAGCTGCGGAACAACTGGTTAGCTACAAAATAGGCTACATTCCATAGCTAATACACAAAAATTTATTCAAACAACAAAACATAAAAAGAATAACATGTAAATCATTAAATGTCCTCAAGATGGTATATACCAGTTATTAGAGATGAGAATGCATATTTCTTAAGGAAAAACAAAGAAAAGGAATGAGAAGAGTTGCTAAGGAAAGAGTAATTTTGAGGCTCAACATACCCCCACTACAAAATCATTGCATGTACTCATGCAATTTTCAAAAATGTGAACTTATTTCTCCTATTGCATCTATTCTGACACTTCTGCCAGCACATCCAACTTCCTTTTCTTACTTCTTCTTGTACTGACTGCCATCCTGGGCTTCTTCATAAGAATTCTGTATTTGAGGTTGATAAGTGTTCTTCTCAAATTACTATTTTTCCTCTTTAGCTTCCTATTTTTCTTATACCATAATCCTAGGTGCAGAATTGTGTTGCCATGAATAGCTTTATCCAGTTTGTTATGTTCCCTCAAGGTTTCATTTTCTTTTTGGATCTGCCAATTCAAAATCTCTAACTCAAAGATTTCTCGTTTGAGAGAGCTAGTTAGAGGTTCTTGTGGATTGATAGGCTGCTCTAGATTGGTTGAGGATCCTAGATCCATTGAGGTATCCTTTCTCTCTAATGACTCTATGTAGTCATAGACTTGCTGTTGTACTGGATCTATGCCAGGAGAAGCTCTGCTTGGGCTACCTTCAAAATTCTGTGGAGGAGAGTTTTGTGGACTGTGTTCAGGTGGAATACTATTAGGAGATTAAACTAGGGTTTCTTCTTCTAAGTTTATGAACTGGGCTCCTTTTGATATTACCTTCCTCACCTTACCTCGAAGTCTAGAGCTCCTTCTTAGGTTTTTGGAAGCTTATGGAATTTCTTCCTCGGTTGCTGGAGAAATAAATCCAAGACATGATGGCTGCTGGACTCATTTGTATAGGTGGCTATTGGAGTCTGTAGGTATAGGTAGTTGCTCTGGATAATGCTTCCCATCACCGTGACATGCATTAATTAACCATGAAACAGGGTCCTATTACCTTCAGTCTCTTTGTGTTTGACTTATCCATTGACCATAGTATTATGCCATCTTCTTTATCGACCTGGGCTAAATGAATAGGATAGGGTCCATGTCATGATGATTTCAAAGCTGCCCATGTGGCTAGTTTGTCCTTCTGACACCTGGAACTTGTTAGATCATGGAGGTCGCTGCAGAATAGCTGGTTAGTTGTAGAATACACTGCGTTCCATAGCTAATATACAAAAATTTATTCAAACATCAAAACATAAAAAACATAACATGTAAATCACTAAATGTCCTCTTCAAGGCGGTATATACCAGTTATTAGGGATGAGAATCCATCTTTCTTATGGAAAAACAAAGAAAAGGAATGAGAAGAGTTGTTAGGGAAAGAGTAATTTTGAGGCTCAACATGCCCCAAAGCTTCATTTCATTCAACTAGGTGAATGGAATGAAGGTTCACTTTTGAGATCCAGAAAAGATTCGACTGGGATCTTAAGAGATCTTAATTAAAGACTAGATTTGGAAAAGAGATTTGTTTCATTTTTTAACGAGGTTGATATAGGAACAAATTGTCCTCCGACATCTTGATTCATTTTTTAACGAGCTTGCCGCAAGACAAGGAACTATGCTCATCCCTTGTTTCATTTTTTAACAAGGTTAACACTAGACCATGTACCATACAAGAAAATGGCTCCCAAGAGGTCTTCACTAGATAGAAGAATCATTCTCTTGGAGGAATACATGTTAATTGGTACCATAGACAAATTGGGTTCCAATGCCCCCTGTACATAATGCACTATACCATATTTTTGATCATCAGCAGATGTGGAGATGGAATGGGTAGCCACATAATTGACCTATGGCAGGGAAGGTACTACTTGCAAACAAGAGTCAATATGGGATTATGGTTGCAAAGGAGGCATCTGGTGACCAATGAACAACAGTTGAAAACAAACCTCACGGAAAAGTGAATAAATAAGAGCTCCCATGACATAAACATAGTCGCATCCAAGGAGAATATTTAAATCTAAGGGACCTTGGACTACCATCACATCTATATAGAGAGTCTTTCCTCCCAAAGTAATATGGAACTTCGGAAGGATCCCAAGGGTTGATTGGTTCCTCTATTGAAAGCCAACAGATTCCGGGTGACATGCACAAGTTGTGGGGAACCCAAAGCTTGCTAAGTAGTATAACACATGATGATAACAGACACGCCTTCATCTAATATATTTCCATGTATTACCATATTATAGGCTTGTACTGTGATCTAGAAAGGCACATAAGATGGAGGGTGGAAAGCATCCAATTTACTCCAATCAAAAGAAACGACAAAACTACTTGGTGGGGGTATAATATGATTTCCCCCATGCTCTATAAAAATAGGACAAGGACTCTCCTGAACAACTGGGACAGGAGGGTCATTCTTTGATTCATGATAATATGAGGAGACAAGAAGAACATGAGTAGTATGATCACTACTCTCTTCAGGAACAGAGTGAACAACTGAAGGCAGAGCCAAGTCGACAGTCCTTTTGACCAATGGTTAGTTGAGAATAGACACAAGAGAGTGATGCTTAGGAAGATCAGGATGGGAAAGAGATGAATCCAATTAAATCTCTTTAACAACTAGGAGAGGGTTAGAAGAAATCATTTGATAACCAACAGGAAGTTGGGGTTGAGAAGCTGCAAGGTTTTCCAAAACTTTGGAAGCTCTATCCATAAGGGGACAAAGGTGAAGAAGATGCTCTCCTTCAAATAACCTACAGGGGAATCTAATCTTCCCTTTCTTCTTGCTATCACTAGCTGAGGGTGTAGCATCAACATGATCTCCAAAGGCCAATGGATATGGTCAATCCATATTTTGAGGCCATACCTCTAAGACTCTAGGAATGCCAGGACAGTCTCGGAGGAGATGGTCACCCTTACACAGCTTGTAAGGGAATTTGACCTTCCGTGGAGGATCAGAAGGTTTGTTGACAGGAAGTGCATTTAGAGCAATAGTTGCACAGTTTGTCTCTTGCTTATCTGACTTCTTCTTCTTCGTCTTCTTCTTCTTATTCTTAGCCTCCTGGTTACTAGATTTAAAACTTTCACTTGGTGAAGTAGAACAGGAGTGTGAAGAAATGGGGGAAGAAGGCGAGGGGTTAACCTTAGAATCATCATGACGTGATTCGAATGAAGGAGACATTTAGATAGGAGTCGGGATGCTCAAGACCACTGAGGTCGAAAACAACCAGACAAGTAGACCAATGGTTAACCTAGGAAGGGAAAACATTGACATATAAGGAGCACTAGCATTTCCAAAAGAAGGAAAAGGACTAGGATTCCCATCCGAGGGGAATCCTTGACTGGTAGACTTTGGAAATGTTGCCATTTGAATCAACCCTAAATAATTACTAAGGAATATAAATTTAACCAAGAATACTTTGTGGGAAGTTAATTTTAGAACACTACAACAAAAATATTCCTTTTTATGTTTTCAGAGTCGAGGAAAGGGAAAAAGGTGACTATAGTTGCTTTTGAAGTGAACGAGCTCGAAAGGAAAAGTGATCGATGATATTTTAAATTCAAAGAGTCAAAAATATCAAAATGACTGCTCAGGATAATCTAGGCAACATGATTACCAAGTAACCATGAACTGCAGAATACTTCCAGGCGAATAGAGAAGTATGGCCAGGAAATCTCCCTAAATGCTGTGTTTTGTGTATCACATTTACAAGGTGGTAGACTCAGCTTCCTACGGATAAAGGATTGCAACTTATTGGGGTCTCCCTTTATATAAGTGATGGTATAAGGAGCACAAGTCCATACTAGCATTGTCTAGTGCCAAAGCGAATGACAACTGCTAGGTTTTAAAGACGTCGGAACACGTCTCTAGCCTAGACCTCTAAATGTGAGCGTTAAGTTTCAATGTTTCCTTAGGTTAATTCAATATATTTTAATGGTTGATCTTGAATTAGATTTCAATTACAAGGCCCTACCATTGTCATCTAGAAAAACTCCTACATGCAGCTATATGAGAAAAGAGATCTTTATCTTCGATGAAAGTTATCACTAATTGAGAGATAGAGAACACAAAATTAATGGAACAACCGAAGAATTAAATATTTTGCTAATATATTTCCTAAATGAACTTAATCTTCCCTTAACAACAAAATAATTTTCATTTCATTTTCAATGTGTATGATGATGTAGTTCTAGCTTCTTAACGATGTTACTAATGCAATATTTTCACTTAAGTAAACTAGAAAGATGTTCTTCTTTTCGTAAAATGCAAAATGAATCTTTCATGTTGAAATTTGGTACCGGAGGACAGGTGGTTCCCTTAGGCTTTGATCTTTGGCCTAGGGAAAAGTGTCCAAAAGATTTTAATTTTTCTCCTAAAGTGACTTTATAATTTTTATAAAGTTAAAATCTAATTTAAAAGTGACTTTAAGTGATAAAGTTACTAAGTCTAATTTTTAAAGTGACTTTTATAAAGTCAATGAAAAATTAGAAAGGAAAAGTGACTTTGGAAATAACTGACTAAGTGGGTCTTTATTAAAGTGGGTGAATTAAAAAATAGAAAGTGAGATTTAAATGTGCATTTAATCTCAACCATTGATCTAAATCTATTTCAGCCATTGGATTTAGAGATCACCCAAAAATCACTTGGATCACCCAAAAGTCACTTGGAGTTATATTAAAGGAGGAAAAGGAGGAAAAGATCATTCATTCTTTCATGAGCAGATTGGGAGAAGGAAAGCAAGAGAGCAAGGGAGATTTCTGGACAAGAAGGAGAAAGAGGCAGCGGTTTGGCACACATACCAGGCAGCTCTTCAGCAAAATCAGAACAGCAGAAAGACAAGTAGAACAGCAGCAAGAACAAGCATAAAAAGCTGATTTTTTGCTGAAAACTGAGAAGTTTCCAGGTGGTCCGTTGGGCTAAAAACGGATAAGTTTACTTGCTGAAAAAAAAAAATATTTTGCTGTAATTTTTTGTTGAAATTTTCTTGCTGTAAAAAGACATTTTTCAGAAATAAAGAAGATCTCTCAAACTGGTTTTCCCCAAGAGTTGTAGGGGGTTTTTCAAGGGTCACGTTGACCAAAAATATCAGTGTTTTAATGTGTTTTAATGGCTGTTTATTACTGCTAATTTTTATTTCTGCAATTTCTAACATTCTGTAAATTTTCCAGAATTTGTGTTTTCAGCAAAATTTATTTTTTCCAGCCTGTTGAATGTATGGTTATGGGAAAGGGCATTTAACTACATGGGAGAAATAAGGAGAAACTGAAAACCGGGGTGGGAAAACAGAAATTTTAACATTTTGAAGCTATATGGATGGTGGAGAGTAGGTACCCATGCTTTCTGGGACTCCATGCATCATACGTAGTTTGAATTTGTAATTTGACATATTTGTACTCAAACACCTTGGATTGTACAGGTGTGCAGGATGGCTACTAATTTCATCACAAATCACCATATCTCAAGCTATTTTCAAGGAATTCTCTTAAGTAGAGTTATTGAAAAAGCGGTCTATATATTCGGCTGCCTTCATTTTGTTGAAGCACCTCATAGAAGTTAAGCAGACAAAATTGAAAATAGCTTTCAGTCGGATGTGAGCTGTTTGGAGGCAGTCAAAAACTGATAAGGCAATTATGGTTCCAGCTTGTATTCTTAATGAGGATTGAATGGAAAACACTGAGTTGGTTACTATTTTCATTAAGACTAATGTTGCTCCAATTCAGAAAGTGAACACTGACAGACCTTGCTTGGGGATATGTACGAGGACATGAATAGCATAATAGAGGGAGACAAAAATCTTGGAGAGGGAGAATGCAAGAAGAAATCACCCATGCAGGCTTCATCTCACATATCAAGTTGACTCATTGATAGGTGTGACAAATTCAACAATCCTCTGCACATTTTTGCAAATGTGATCAGTCCCAAACACTGTTATGACAATTTTCTCGATGGTAGCAAGAAGAGGAAGGCCCCACACAAGGATAATAAAATGTATCAGAGTGAGGACATCAATTTAACAGATTTTTCCAACTGTGATAGAAGCTATACTAGTTTGGATACAGTTCGGACAGCTTGCTTCAAAGAGTTTTCTCCTGGAACGGCACAACTTTCAGATATATCTTCCATTGGTGAAGCAATGACATTGGACCTGATTGTCTGGGAGTTAATTTATGGGATTGGATCAGAGCAATTAATGAATATTGCCATTCATGTCTTTTCACATGTCAATGGTTCATCAGCATGTGAAAGAAACTACAAGACCCACAACATTATCAATTTAGTAAAGTGCAACAGGTTGGATTCACAAAAGGTTGAAGACTTGGTCTCCACCCACTCCAATCTATGACTCCTCTCTCAGCGGAAGGATGAATATAAACTAGGGCCTTACAGAAATAGGACAGAAATCCTGAAGATGATGGATTGGAAGCAACTTTCGAGACTCTTGGCTTGTCTTCGCAAGAACAAGGCACTTCTGCAGTTGAAAGATCTTCTTCCGGCTCCACAGTGACTTCTGGTGTAAAAATTATGACACTACTCAGTATTAGCTATCAAATGTATAACAATATAGGGCTTATAATCTTGTTATGTAACGTTAATTTCTAATAACTATCGATGGACTGGGACCTAATCTAATCTACTTGATGATTTTGGCATGTTGAGTTATTTGTTTCTAAATGGGCTAGGCCCTGATCTACTCTACTTGTCTTATATATTAAGTAAAATTTTGTTTTCTACTCCGTTATGTACGATTATTTTTTGAATGATGAAAAGCATAACTGTTAGGGCTCTAATATTTTGTAATTTTTAACTTTTTCACCAACAATAACAATAATAATCTAATTTTAAGGTCACAGCCAAACCAGATACCAAATTGGTGTATGAAACCCACCTTGTTTGTGGGACAAGGGTGTTGAAAATAATAGCGAGAAAGGGTTCCTTGATCTTACCTTAATCAAAGGAACCACAACGAGTTCCTATGAGTTAGGAGCTAATTCCTGAAAAGTAGGAATGTTCATAAAATTTAGGGCGAGTTCCTAAAATTTAGGAGGTGTTCATGAAGCAGTTAACTGATGTGTTAAAGTGGAAGGCCGAGTTATTAGTCTTCTAGTGTGAGTTAATTGAGGAAAAGAACTTGTGGTTGAGTCTCAAGAGATAGGACAAGTTGCATGGGCAGTTAACTCAAGCTAACTCAATCCATCACAAAATCATTCCTTAATTAGAAATTTGCTAAATGTGGCCATTTGAATTGCTTTAAAAGGAGGAACGAAGGCATAATTTATTCATTATCTTGTGAGCACGAGTTGGTGAGACAAAATAATAGAGCTCACGGGTTTGTGAGCAGGTTGCACAGGTTTGTGTGTGAGAGCTTGTGAAAGAAAGAGTGTGCAAGAGAAGCTTGTGCACAGGTTGGTAAAGGGCAGCAGAGGTCGGCAATCTTGCAAAGATTTCAAGCTTAGATCAAGCAAGAAAGACAAGTGTGTCTTTCAGATTGAAACAGTTGTATTTTGTAAGAGATCAATTGCTCAATTTTTGCTATCAATAAAATTCTCATCAAGCAGAGGGTTTTCCTAGTTGGGTTCCCCAGAAGTTTTGTCTTGAATTGTGTGATTGTGTTTATTTCTGTTCCTATTCCGCTGCAAATTAGGCAGAGAAAATATGTGTCCTAATGAAAAGTAACTAGCTTTCAGATTGTTCATTAGAGCAGTTGCAAATTTCATGGATTTTCTACATGGTATCAGAGCAGTGAACAGAATCTAGACAAACACACGGAGAATGCAGTCGTAAAAATTTTTTAGGCAGCAGAGTATTGTTCACAAACGAAGTTGTGAACAATGTTTATCATGTGCGAGTATGCAGTGGGTAGATGTACTTATATGTTGTGAGAAGCCAGCCTTGTTGAAGACCTCAAGTATAGTGTTCATGGAAGGAGTCATGGGCTATTAGGAGGTAGATTCGAAGGGGAGCCCTACTTCAGCTGATGAAAGGAGCCATATGGTTGATAAGAGGGCAGTTCCAAAAGTCCCTAAGAGCAGTGATGAAGGAGGAGCCATATCAGTGCTAATGGGTAGTTTGTTGAAGACCCCAAGAGCTGACAATCGTGGAGAAGCAGGAGAGCAGCTAGTGGGCAGACTTGTTTGAGACAAGTGCAGCCTTGAGCAGCAACGTAGGGAGAGCTCAGAGTAGAGAAGTGGTGGTTGAGCAAGAGCAGGATAGAGTTCTCAAGATGGAGCCTCAACCAGTATCTCAGTATGAATCTAAGCTAGTTGGCAGTTGGGCTGACCAACGAGATGATGAGGAGCATATCCCAAGGCGAGTGGAGGCAGCCACTCAGTCAGAGACTCCCAATATAGGGAGAGTTTGAGCCAAGTGGGCAAAAAATTTAATTAAGGGAGAACAGAAGAGAGTTGAGGCTCCCAACATCAAGAAACAGACACACATGTACACAGGGCACATGGCACTTATGACTAAAGTGGTGGACTCGTAGAGTATTGTGGAAAAGAACAGGTCTTCAAAGCAGGTTCCGCAAAAGGGAGCAGGGAAGCCTTCTAGTTCAGAGGGAGCAGTTGCAGCAACAGGGAACATGGTAGTATTAGAGGCAGATCCAGGTGGAGGAGGCTCTTCTAGGAACACCTTCCTCGCTATGAGTGTTGGAAATAATAACAAGAAAAGGTTCCTTGATTTGTGCCTTAATCAAAATAACCACAAGAAGTTTCTCCTTGAGCATGCATGATTTCCAATGAGTTAGTAGCTAATTCCTTAAAAGTAGGACGTGTTCCTAAAATTTAGGGCGAGTTCCTAAAATTTAGTAAGTGTTCATGAAGCAGTTAACTGATGTGTCAAAGTGGAAGGTTGAGTTATCAGTCTTCTAGTGTGAGTTAATTGAGGAAAAGAACTTGTGGTTGAGTCTCAAGAGATAGGACGAGTTGCATGAGCAGTTAACTTATTCTAACTCAATCAATCACAAAATTTTTCCTTAATTAGAAATTTGCTAAACTTAGCCATTCAAATTGCTTTAAAAGGAGAAACTAAGGCACAATTTATTCATTATCTTGTGAGCACAAATTGGGGACACAAGATAATAGAGCTCACGGGTTTGTAAGCAGGTTGCACAGGTTTGTGTGTGTGAGCTTGTGAGAGAAAGAGTGTGCAAGAGAAGCTTGTGCAGAGGTTGGTAGAGGGCAGCAGAGATCGGCAGGCTTGCAAAGGTTTCAAGCTTAGATCTAGCAGAAACGACAAGTTTATCTTTCAGATTGAAACATTGGTATTTTGTAAGAGATCAATTGCTCAGTTTTTGCTATCAATAAAATTCTCATCAAGCAGGAGGGTTTTCCTATTTGGGTTCCCTAGAAATTCTACCTTGAATTGTGTGATTGTGTTTATTTTTGTTCCATTTCTGTTGCAAATTAGGTAGATAAGATAAGATAAGATAAGATAATTTTATTAATGTCCAACAAATGACCATAATAGGTCAATGGGACTGTCGGTTACAATGATTAGATCATGCCTAGCCGGTGGACCAAACTTGGTAGAGAAAATTTGTGTCCTAATGAAAATAAACTAGCTTTCGAATTGTTCATTAGGGCAGTGGCAAATTTTCATGGATTTTCTACAAAGGGACCCCCTTCCATGCAATAATTTGACTGCTAAAGTCTATAGAGGTGTACATACTCTACCTCACTCTAGATTTGAACCTGTGATACTTAATGTTTCCCATTTCTTGAAAATTTGAAGTTGAAAACTAAATACCTACTTGTTTCATAAACTTTTGACATAGTGCCATTGCATGCAACATAATTTTCAAGTGATGTTTATTCTACAGAATTTCACATTCAAAAGGATGGTATGATGTGATGTTAGAACTTAGCTCCATAGACATCTAAAAAATGAGACCAAAGTTGTCTCAGAGAAACTCCTAGAAAGAATCTTCAATACATAGCATCCCTATATAACTACCAACGAGAACACTATCAACAAACCAATTCAAGTTTCATGCTTTCCTTTCACTTACACACACAATACAAATCTAAATGCTAAGCTTAATTATCAATTGATTATAATGAACCTTAAACTCAATCAGCTTGGGTAGCTTATGCTTCTTGTGGTTTAAAATATCACATTTATTAAGCTCAAGACAAAACCATCGTGAACATTCATTCCATAAATGAGTAGAGAAAAGCATATATTGTAAGATATTGGATGTCAAAATTATAATTATACATCCATGATCCAACACAATCCATAGTTGATTTCGACCTCTAAGGGAAATTACAACACTTAACAGTTTAGTAAGTAAAAAGGTTTAAAGTTACTCTGAACAAATTCAGAATGCTTAATAGTTTGGTAAGTACTAAGATTTTTTTAACAAGTTCCTATCTATAGAAAATAGAATACAAAATATGTTGGCATTATGGCTAATGTGTTGTCCTTGATGGCAACCTAGTTGATAAAGATGTCAACATTACGATAACAGGATGATTATGCAGGCTGGAACAGATGCTACAAAAGTAATGAACAGAGAAATGACAGATCAGAGACAAATGGATGTTGAATATAAAGTTTGGGAAAGTATACGCGGATCCTATGCAGAAAGGTCGCGTACATACGTGGGTGTTGTGAAGCAAAGTCGTGTACAGAATCCACACCATGGTAACTTGAATGCCAAGGGCCTTTACCATCGTATTGGCCCATAGTAATGAGTGTGAATGATTATTTGATCCCATCAAAGAATACCAACAACATTACTTAGGGATTGGCCTAAGGTATTAGCTAAGGCTAAAGCTATATAAGGAGATGGAAATCAATGTGTTAGGTGTGCAAGTATTGTGTTTTCGATGAACGATTTGATCTGAAACAGGTGTACACCGAGGAACAAGAAGAAGACTCAGATCTAAAATATGTTGACGTGTATGCTTAATTGATTTACTTGCTACAAATGTCTACTATTGATGAAACTGTGATGTTGTGATCTAAACAATTTATTCAAAAGTCTGTAGTATTGACAATCAAGGTTGCAGAAAGTGAAATTGTGTTTGCAGCGAAAATTTTTCAAATTTATACGCATGTATGTTTGGGCATAATTGCGTACATATGCAGATCCAACTTTGAAGGCTCACGTATATTTTCTACGAAATAATTTTCAGTTTGTGCAGATTTATACGCGGGTGTTGTGCATGGTAAGCGCGTACATACATTGATATTCCTTATGAAAGTTGCGTACATAAACAAGGATTTGATCAGTTGATTGATGCTTACAGATTTGATGATTAATGTTCACACTTGATGTTATATGGTTTACTTGTTGTTGTTTGTTGATTATGTCTTTATCATGATTGAGGTGACTTGGTTGAATTTAATGGGACAGGAGTGTGACTGACTATATGATCTATAATTGGTTCAGAAATCTGTGATTGATTCCATGATTTGTAGCTAATGAAATGGTCTATGAATGGTTCAACGACTAATGATCTAAGTATTCAGTATTCTGAGAACTATACACAGATGTTATAAAGAGAAAGCACGTATATACGCGAGTCTAATTCATTACAGTCGCATACATAATTTGATATTTATTATTTCTGGTTGGGTTCTGCTTTCAATGACTTAATACTTCAGAATTTCAGTTGATTTACAATGTGACAGTGTCTCAAATTCAGTGCTTTAGTTTGTTTCGGTTTATGGTTGATATGAGTCCACTTTGAAAATTTAATGAAAGGTGGCCTACAAGTGGTTTGATGTTTGACAGGTGGATCCAATTTGAAACATTTTGAAAAGTGGTCACTAAGTAGCCCTCAGAAAGGGGGTAGGAGCCCCCTTCCGGTAGAAGTCGATGAACAAGTTCAAAGAGTTGTGTTAAAATTGGCAACTAGGGCCAAACTCCATGTGGGTCATCTTATTGATGGAAGCTGATATTTTTCTTGGATCCCTCTCATCGAGAGGTGTAGCATTGATTTAAAGATCATCTGATTCTGATAAGTATTCATGGAGATATGAATTTATTTGTGTTATGGGAGAATTTGTCAAGCTCGGCCAGCAACCAAATAAACCCCACTTGTGCTCAACGTTTTAGTATAAATAGGGGTGGCCTTCAAGTCAGTTCAACACACTTGGGATCTCTTCCTCTCTACTTGTCTTTGGGTTTTAGTAGGAGGAAAGATCCTAAGGGATAACGCTGCCCTAATCTAGAGGGCAGAAGCCGAAACTGCCGGAACTGCTGGGAACAGCCGAACTACCAAGAACAGCCGGAACTGCCGAAACTGTTGAGAATTGTCGGAACTGCCGGGAACAACCGGAACTGCCGGGAACAACCAGAACTGCCGGGAACTGCCGAGAACAGCCGGAACTGCCAAGAACTGTCAGAGCATCTGTCTCCAAAGGAGAGCAACATGCAAGGGACATCTAACTAACATTGGGACAGTTGTATGGCACTTAGCAGCAAATACACCAAGCATGCCAGAACAGTCGAAACTGCCGAAACTGGTGGGCACTGCCAGGAACTGACGAGAACAGCCGAAACTGTCGGGAATTGGCAGGAACTGTCGGGAACTGCCGCAACTGTCGGGAACTGTTGCAACTACAGGGAACAGCCGAAACTGTCGGAACTGCCGCCAACTGTCGGAACTGCCGGGAACAACCGGAACTGCCGAAACTGTCAAGAACTGTTGGAGCATCTGTCTCCGAAGGAGAGCAGCATGCAAGGGACAGCTAACTAACATTGGGACAGTTGTATGGTACTTAGCAACAAATACACCAAGCATGCAATGTTACAACTAGCATGCAAGGAACAGCTAGCATGCAACAGCACGCATGTTAAGGACAACAAGTATGCTAGGGAGAACAAGGAAGCAAGGTGTAGCCAGAGTATGGGTCAATACGGAAACATGGTGTAGCAATGGCACATAATGCAGTACAGTGATGGGTACAGTCATGATTAATGATGCATGATGAGATGCAACATAGTGATGATGGGTGCAGCATGGTGCAGCACGGTGAGGTGTAGCATGATGACGAAATGCAGCACAGCGATAGGTGAAGGAGTCACCTTGGAGCATCAGTTGAAGCAGCATGTCTTCAACTGATCTCATGTATCATCTTCTCAGAGATGATCTATGCTCTAATCTAGATAAGTCAAAGTGTTGACTTCTATTGTAAACGTACTATCTCTCTCTCTCTCTCTACTGAACTATTGAAGAACATATAAGAAGAATTGATCAAGGGTTTCCCCACATTGGGGTTTGTCACTGGCTAGCGCCACATCTTGTGTCCTCTTGTCTTGGCTTGTCTTCTGCGATTTATGTTCTATCTACAATTTACTTCAATGTTGATGTGATTGCTAATCTGGAAAAGATATTGACCTAACTGTGAAAATTGAAATAAATTGCTCTAAGCATAGAACATACCTGAAATTAACATGGTATCAGAGCTGAGATGAAGACAATGCCCAAGCAAGAGTGAAAGAGCAATCACCGAAGACAGTTGGGAAAGGACAAAAGGATCAGTGGATTCCTCATCCCTCTTCAAATTCACCGAGGGTGAAGTCGAAGCAAAGAATATGATTAGAATGACACAGCGGAAGTTTCTGATGACATACCTAAAGGTCACTTCATTGGGAAGTCCGGATCTAAGGGTGGAAGGAAAGGCAGATGCCTTGGTTGCAATAAGTTCGCCCATTATGCGAAGGAGTGTCTAAATGGCAGAGACACATCTCTTGATGAAGATGACAATCATTCCAGGGACATCTTCAATGATCAAAGGAATGACAGGTAATGCAGGTCATCAAGGAAATGACCGACTCTTCAGAGAAAGCAAGGAACCCCAGGTATGAAGAATCAAATGTCGTTTCTAATAAGATAAAGAAGCGTTATCTTGTATTGGCCCTCTCCTTCAGATTCTTTGGGAATCTGGCTTATTGATCGTAGTGCTTCAAGGCACCTCATCGGATAGAAGGGTGCTCTCTCGAATTTGGTAGAAACGGAAACAACCGTGGGATTATACTTGGAGTCGATGCCACCTATCCCGAAAAGGGTGTAGGGAATGTTACCCCTCAATTGAATGAGGATACCTCTATTCATTTACAAGAATCTCTTTTATGTACCTAATCGCAAGAAGAACCTGGTGTCCATCTTAGAAATGGAAGTCAAAGGTTTCAGGGTGGCATTCATCGATGGAAAGGTACATGTTAAAAAATAGAATTTTCAAAGATGCTTTTTCTCATGGGTTTAGGGTTGGCAATTTGTATCAAGTTGCGGGATGGTCCATTAGGGATCATGTCAATTGACATATCACATCTATAACACCGGAGGTCTACCTACGGGGCCCTACCCGATGTGAGTCAGATGGTGATAGGGATGCCTGAATTCAAGAAGAACATGAAGGTACATGTCTGAGATGTACTGAAGGAAAATCTTATAAGGGCACCATTCCCCTCATACAGCAGGTCCACAAGTTTGGAACAACCCAAGGAGTTTGAGATTCATGATTGGGAATCTCATGTATACAGGTGGAAGAAAGCCCTCTATGGCTTGAAGCAAAACACCCCGAGCGTAGTATGAGAGGATTGATAGTTGTCCGATGAAGTTGAGATTCACTAGGAGTGAAACTGATCCAAACCGTTACCCGAAGGTTGTGGATGATAGACCTCTCATACCGACACCTTATGAGGACGACCTATTTCTAATAGGTGCAAACCCTCTCATTTGCATAAGTAAGAGGGAGTTGGATTCCGGATGTGGAATGATAAACTGCAAACCTGTGACTACCTCGAGGATCTTAACTTTCAGAAGTTATATGGTAGTGACGTCGGACCAGATTTGGGAAATGCCTCTACGTTTCATAAACTCATTCGCGTTGATGTTCTTGGTGAACCTCTGTCCGAACATATGTTTTGCAGTTAGCATGGTGAGCTCATATTTGGTTGAGCCTCACTGGATTGGTGCCAAGAATCTTTTGAGATATCTTCGGGGCACAATCTCTCATGGATTGAGATACACTGTCGAAAATATGATACTGCATGATTATTCAAACACTGACTAGGCAGGCAGTGTGGAGGATCACTAGAGCACTTCTCAATGTTGGTTCTCTTTGGATTCTGCTTCGATATCATGGATGAGCAGGAAGCAGAAGTCGATTGCTATAAGCACCGCCGAGACCGAATACATAGCTACGAGTATGATCTCGTGTGAAGTTGCATGGTTGCAGAAGCTCAAGTGAGCTGTTTGTACACATGATGAATACCACTGTGATTCTTTGTGACAACCAAAGGGGGGATTCGATTATTGAGGAATCCCGTATTCGATGATTGCTCCAGCAAATAAACATCAGATACTGCCTTATCTGGGATATGGTAAGTCGATGAGCGAGGACGCTCCATCGCATTGAGACTGATTTACAAGTCGCAGACATTTTGTCAAAGCCCCGGGGAAAGGTATAATCTATGACTTTCACAAACAACTTGGAGTCGTTGAGAGACCTTCTTATAAGGGTCTTGCATGTTGCATGCATTGAGCTCTGGGAGCTCTGAGGGCTTGGGGTACTTATTGGGGCAACATACGACCACAGGGCAACTGACCCTCCCCTGGTGGTGCGCTATGTACAGGATGACAGGTTCAACCTTCCCCTGTGATACCCCGTGGCGACTATGGAACAGGATGATTAGTTCTCCTGTGGGTCGGGATGATTAGTTCTCTCGTGGCAACTGTGAAACAAGATGATTAGTTCTCCTGTGGGCCAAGATGATTAGTTCTCCCGTGGCAACTGTGAAACAGGATGATTAGTTCTCCTATGGGCCGGGATGATTAGTTCTCCCGGGCAACTGTGAAACAGGATGATTAGTTCTCTTGTGGGCTGGGATGATTAGTTCTCCCGTGGCAACTGTGAAACAGAATGATTAGTTCTCCTGTGGGCCGGGATGATTAGTTCTCCAGTGGCAACTGTGAAACAGGATGAGTAGCTCTCCTGTGGGCCGGGATGATTAGTTCTCCCGTGGGCCGGGATGATTAGTTCTCCCGTGACAACTGTGAAATAGGATGATTAGTTCTCCTGTGGGTCGGGATGATTAGTTCTCCCGTGGCAACTGTGGGGCAAGATGATTCGTTCTCCTGTGGACAGGATGATTAATTCTCCTGTCGAAGCATCCTACCCATGTAGTTTGGGACTCATGGGAAGCACCTCTCATCTGTTCAATGAGCAGGGAAATGGGGTTAGGGACCATAGTAGTATTATCGATGGACGCGTCGATGTATCTACCATACTCCCTATGCTAGGATAACCTCCATTGATCTGGGATCAATGAAACTGGTTTGGGATCAGTATGAGTGGTTTGAGACACTCTCTTGTGATATTGATCTAGGATCAATAAAACTGACTTCGGGCCAGTAAGAGTGATGTGACACACTCTCTTCAGATGAAACTGACTTCGGGTCAGTAGAGAATGGTATGAGACATTCTCGATCAATTCTTCTTCTTCATGGTTCAGCGGAGCAGAGCAATGCAGGGCACTAATGGCAAAGATAGTATAGTCAAACATATGGATCAGCGGATGGAGTTCTCCCTAGTTGAGAGGGAGTGTTAAAATTGGCATCTAGGGCCAAACTCCATGTGGGTCATCTTATTAATGGAAGCTAATATTTTTCTTGGATACCTCTCATCGAGAGGTGTAGGATTGATCTAAAGATCATCTGATTCCGATAAGTATTCATGGACATATGAATTTATTTGTGTTATGGGAGAAATTCGTCAAGGTCGGCCAGCAACCAAATAAACCCCACTTGTGCTCAACGTTTTAGTATAAATAGAGGTGGCCTTCAAGTCATTTCAACACACTTGGATTTCTTCCACTCTACTTGTCTTTGGGTTTTAGTAAGAGGAGAGATCCTAAAGGATAACGCTGCCCTAATCTAGAGGGCAGAAGCCGGAATTGCCAGCAACAACTTGAACTGCCAAGAACAGCAGGAACTGTCGGGAACAACCAGAACAGCCGAAACTGCCGGGAACAGCCAGAACTGTCGGGAACTGCCGCAACTGCCGGGAACTGTCAGGAACTACCAGAACTGCTGCAATTGTCGGAACTGTCGCAACTGCCAGAACTGCTGGGAACTGCCAAAATTGTCGGAACTACCAGGAATTGTCGGAGCATCTGTCTCCGAAGAAGAGCAGCATGCAAGGGACATCTAACTTCCGAAATTACTGGGAACAGTCGGAACTGCCGAGAACTGTCGGAACTACCGCAACTGCGGGGAACAGCCGGAACTGTCGGAACTACCGGAAACAGCCGAAACTGCCGGAACTGCCAAGAACTGTCGGAGCATCTGTCTCTGAAGGAGAGCAGCATGCAAGGGACAGTTAACTAACATTGGGACAGTTGTATTGTACTTAGCAGCAAATACACCAAGCATGCAATGTTACATCTAGCATGCAAGGGACAGCGAGCATGCAATAGCACGCATGCTAGGGACAACAAGGAAGCAAGGTGCAACCAGAGCATAGGTCAGTACGGCAACATGGTGTAGCAATGGCACATAATGCAGTACAGTGATGGGTACACTCATGCTTAATGAAGCGTGATGAGATGTAGTATAGTGATGATGGGTGCAGCGCAGTGAGGTGCAGCATGATGACGAAATGCAACACAATGATAAGTGAAGGAGTCACCTTAGAGAATCAGTTGAAGCAGCATGTCTTCAACTGATCTCATGTATCATCTTCTTAGAGATGATCTATGCTCTTATCTAGATATGTCAAAGTGTTGACTTTTGTTGTAAACGTACTATCTCTATCTCTCTC
Source organism: Pinus taeda (assembly GCA_000404065.3). NCBI lineage: Eukaryota > Viridiplantae > Streptophyta > Pinopsida > Pinales > Pinaceae > Pinus > Pinus taeda. The sequence continues at coordinate 159,141 of APFE031710648.1, forward strand.
TGTTGAATTATTGAAGAACATATAAGAAGAATTGATCAAGGGTTTCCCCACATTGGGGTTTGTCCCTGGCTAGCACCACATCTTGTGTCCTCTTGTCTTGGCTTGTCTTCTGCGATTGTATAAGATTGTAAGAAGTTTTCCTTTATAATAAAAGAAGAAGACAAAGACGACGGCAGTGGTGGTTTTCTCCTACATTTGGTTTCCACCTAAAATCTTGGTGTTCATGTGTGTTGATATGTTTCTTGTGTGATGATGATCTATCTACTCTTTATTGTTGCTTAATGAATGAATAATGAAGTAATGATGCACTGGTTAAAGATGAACATTTAATGAGATTAATGATAAACTAGTTATTTGGATGTATGCAGGTTGCATTGATCACAATCGCGTACATATGCTTGTTTCCTTAATGACAGTGGCGTACATAAATCAGAATAAGAAATTGAAAAATTGAAGTGTGTAAAATACTGATCCCCCCCCCTCAGTATTTTTCCTAACAAAATATACTAAATTCATTACAAAATTCACTTCACTGGTTGCCATAATTTCCTCTACAGGTACGGGATTTAAACTAAAATTTTCCTGGGCTCCCAAACATTTTATACAACTTGAACAAAATTTTGCCAAAACATTCACTATAAATCAATGTTGCAGGAAGCGTCCCCCGATTCTAAGGCCAGAAGCGCGTCTCGTGCGGATTCGTACAGGAAGCGTCCCCGGAAGCACGGTTCCAAAATTCGGAAGCGCACTTCCGCCTGTTTTGGACGCTTCCGCCTATTTTGGACGCATAGTAGATATATTCACAATTTACTACTTTTGTCATAAATTACTCATTAGACTTGTAGGCTTGTGAATTTGAATTTTGAACCTTTTTTGTCTTGGCAGTGACTAAGTGACATACTTTGTAAACATTATTATTTGAATTTTGGACATGACAAATGTTGACAGTTGCTCACTTGCTAGACAAATCATAATATGCTCTATGTTTTATGTTTTATAATATGCTTAAATGTTTTATGTTTTATAATATGCTTAAAAATTTGATGTATGTTTGTAATCGCTAGAATATAGATGGTTGATGTACATATTAGTAACTACAATGGAATCATTGATTTATGCAAAAATATGCATGTTTTCATGTCTTCTATAACTAATTTGGTATTTGGGATGTTTGTTTTGAGTATAAATGCAAAAAATATATTAAAATATATAGATAAATATATAATATATATATAGCAGACGCTTCAGCAGACACTTCACTTCCTAGATTTTTGGAAAATGACGCTTCCGTGTCCCCGCTTCCAAAAAATGTCCCCGCTTCGTGCAACATTGCTATAAATGCCATTTGTGTCATTTGTTTGAGATTATAAAAATGCCCTTGAAGATTTTCAGAAATAAACTTCTAGCCACAAATTAATGAGAAAGCCAGAAAACAACAATAACACGTAAAAGACAGTAGGCCTCAGTCTGAATCATCCTCCTCCAAGTCCTTCTCCTTTGTTGACCCCCCTACATGGGACAAGTCATGAACTTTACCTGAGTCAGGCAGATCTGAGATCTGATTTGATTTGTCCTATACCAAAGAATCTATTTCTTCATCAATGTCCATATGATGCCGGACTAAGGATTCTTTCATCGCATTAACCAAAGCAGCCACCCTTACAATCACCCAGTAGTACCCCTGAAATCACCCGGTAGGCTTTGCTCATTTCATCCAGTCCTGCTGCAATCCAATCCAGGTCCTATCCATGAGCCTTCAAATCATCCTCACACCCTCCTCTGTCCTTGCCCATCTCTAAGAAGGTCTTTGTAAGCTTTCATGGAATTTCTCAAAGTGTCAACTTTCACATCTTAAACATAATTAACAGCCCCTTATGTCCAGAATGAGTCAAACCTGGTTGAAGCAAATTAATCTAGACCAAGCTTTCCATAATGCAATGGAGTTCAATCTTTTCCCATGCTTCCAGCCTAATCATGTGATGGTGGTGACTCAGCAAATACGACAATTAAATCCAAAATAGAGATCCTGATTACTTCCTTATACAGTTGAATTCCCTGAGCTGGAAGTTAATCCCTCACTCAAATAAGCCACCTCTTCAGCTATGGTGTCAGCCTTGGCATACCAACTTCTTTTGAATAATCGTGTAATAACTCTATCCTATATCACCTTATCCAAAAGCCTTGGCATTGATGATGCCTGCAAGAAGTTGGTAATCAGTTTAGAGTCACAGAAATATTTCCTACCCAAGATCCAATCTCTTTGGGCCATGGTAAGCTGACTTGGTCTCGGTAAAATTATTAGTATTATCCCCAAGGCCTAGACCCAATCTATAATAACAAATATACCATGCCAACAAATAATGCCACTACCTCCAACATTTCTTGGATAGCCATGTCATGATCCATCAAAGAATAATGCTAGTAATCGAGATCGCGAATGGTGTGGTTGGTAACTTAGTGCCATGCTAGTCATCACTTCTTTCTCCTTGGCTCTGGCCTCCAAGGAAAACTCCCTCATCCACCTCTTGTCTTCATCACACTCTTTCCCAGCTGAACAAAGACTGGAATTTGAATTCATTGCCTTTATCAGTAAAGATGTTGCCTTCGCAACCACTTGATGAATTGTTTCCCCATCTTTGAAGACATGCTTATTCTTATTTTTCCATATCTTCAATACATTAGCTTGACTAATGCAGCACATACTTCTTGAACTTGAGTTCATTACCCCAATGACTAAAGATTTTACCTTTGTTGTCACTTGATCTACTGTTTCCCCTTTATCTTTGAAGGCATGCTTATTCCTACTTATCCATACTTTCCACTACATGACCTGGAACAAATATAGCCCATACTTCCTTGAATTTTCCTTTCTCACTCCAACCATTTAGATATATCATCATCCAACCATGAAAAATGTTGTCTAAGAACAACCTATTTAAGAGGTTAAAGTAAATTTTCCACTAGACCAATCTACCAAGCCTCTCGGATAAAAAGCAATAAACCAACAAGTGAGAGGCAGATCTATACACAGATTTACAGTGGATTCATCTTAATTGTCCACTACTTGCCCTCTTCCTCAAGTGTTCCACTGTAAGAAATTAGTTTTCAAATTAGTCTAATCCTGAGTTTTAAGAGCACCTCCGGGAAGCCCTACAGCAGCATCAGAGTTTCATACTGGAATCATAATTAGCCAGACAAGTACAGTGTAGTCCGGATCAGCTTAGATAATCAGTAATCAAGCTCTGAAATTAGAATTAGCATTGTTTAGAATTGTACTGGAATTGGATGTTTTATGCTGGATTGTTGGAATTGAACTACATTAAATACGGTTGAATTGTTGGATGATTGAACTATATGTTTTACTGTGTTAGAGTAGTAACAATTACTGAAAGTTGTGATAATACTGGAACAGCCTTTATTGATTTTTGCTAGTGTTTAAGAATCCTAGGGAAAAATTTCCCTAGTATAGTACAACCAAGATAGTCTAGGCTATTTTGTTTAAAAGCCAAGCAATTTGTGTTGCTGGATTGTTGTATGCTTGGTTAAAGATTTCAAAGTAGTTAGTTTGAATCTGACTGAAGAAAGCATGGATGTAATATCAACTACAGTTTTTGCTGTAGTCCTTTTATAATACAATTTGTCCAGTCAGTGTTTAAAAAAAAGCACGACAGCTAGTTTAGTGCACCGTGGAATCAGATTCAAGATGCATGGTCATTCCTTCCAGAGTGATCCTGTATGCAACTCCATCAACACAAGGTTGCATCAAGTTGAATTCCAAGCATGAAAATAGTACTTACATAAGTTCGTAATGCCACCAGACACCCTCTCCACCTTGAAATGACTATTGTTCAACCCAGACCATCTCTTGATCAGAGTTCTGCAAACATCTCTGCATCCGTGATAACCAGCAATTCATTAGCTCACAAATGCACGCGCACTGTGTTCTGTTAAACTAATCATTGGTCATGGGTTTCTGAAATGATAAATCTGTACATAAACCGACATATTCAATAAAAAGAATCCAAGGCGATTGCTTGTTGATAGGACCTCAATGGTCTGAATAACTCGACAAACCTATCCCGAGTTCACAAGGCTTCTCCATATAAATATTTACATACGTCCTTGGATAAGACCCATATTTTGTGAGAGAGCCAAGTAGGTGTATCGGAATTTGCATTCCAGCAAAATCAATGTTGTGTGTGCAGGTGCATCATTTCATTTTCATTTCAAGAGCAATACAGCAGATAACTAGATTGAACTAACTTCATACAAAACCAAATAACAACTGAGAAATGCCAGCCATTAGAGACCTGACTTGAGCTTCCATTTCAGAGGACGGCAAAGTTATGTCAACGGACATCGAGCAAGTGGGTAGCCATGCATCTCCGTTCGTCTCTTGATTTTCAATCTTTCTCTCGTTTTCATTCCTTTGGGCACCCATTTGAAACCGATCCGGAATTTTGCCTACCATCATACAGCCGCCTTGTAGCCCCCTGTCCAGGATCTAATACACACTGCAGAAAAGATCTGCTTCAGAAATTCCAGATGCCCTCTGGATTACGAAACCAGAGGGCGCTGCCTAGAGATTTAATGCGCCCAAGAGCTGGAAATGGCCTTGGGATGCATCGAGGGCGCCAAATCAATAAAGTATTAAGAGTATTGCCGAGAGTTTGTACCAGCTTCTTAAAACTGAAGTACCCCTTGTCGAATCAGATACCCAGTTCTGGAAACAAGTTAATGAACTGAGCGGCTCAGAAATAAGCAGTGCCCTGTTGATATGACGGTCCAGACACCACTTCAAGCTTCTGTGAAGGGGTACAAATCATAATACCCTCCCCAACTGATTCATTGATGGTCTTGTAGTGAAGCAGGGTTGGATTTTGTTTGAAAAAATGCAGCGGGTGTGGGTCGTGACAGACCGAACTGGGTCTATTGTACGCCTGGCTCGTTACAAGGCAGACATCATCAAATACTTGATAAAACTTATAGGTACCTCCATTTTCCTATAATTCCACGGTGGGGCAACTAGTGTCCGACCTTTCTTTTGTTCATCCATCCACGACATTGAAAAAGTCTTCGGTAAGGGCTGTAGTTCTCTCTTGATACATAGGTGTTTTGATACGTAAGAGCTTTACATCACGCGTACAATACGTAGCTTTTGATCTCTGCATTACTACGTCACCGATCAAAGCCTTTTACCAATCTATTAAAAATACTGCTACTCGATGTCAATTTTATACTGCTACTTATGTCAAATATCAGGGTACGTCTTTTCATTGGCATCACTCGCATAAGATGAGTCGGTGCAAGGGCTTTTGAAAATGCGGTAGTTTTGTATTTTAGAATTTTTTTTATAGCCTGGGATTTAAGATCAATTTATAAAAAAAAAATATTTAAAAACAAAAAAATAGTATTTAGGATGAATTAAAATAGATTTAGGTTTCTCCTCTTTTTATATTATATATATATATATTTAGTTGATTTTTTTTTAAATTTAATAAAATCTAAAATTAAAATGGATATAAGAAAGTTTTCTTATATTGCTCAATTAAATTGGATTAAAATAGATGTAAGCTCTCTCCTAACGCTTTATAGATTCTAGATTAAGTTAAGTTTAAGTTTTTACATATATGTAGTGGGTTAATTCAAGTGGTTAAATGCTTTGAACTTCATGTAAGAGGTTTAGGGGTTAATCTCTAGGTCAGTGGTATCTATTATGTACCTTAATCAATGTCCCTACCACGTTAGGTGTTGTAATTAATGTTGACAAGTTTGTAGTAGATATCATCCACAAAATGCAAGAAAGTGTTTGAGAGTTTCTCCCCTAAGTTTTCCTTAGAAAAAAAACTTATGTAAATATATTTACGTATATACATCTTAATCTCAAATTTATTAAATGTCGAGCCAAATAAAATCCTTTGAAGTACAAAAATTTCCTTAAGTTTTTACATTTTTTTAAACATTTGTAATTGTTGTTCCATATGTCGTTGAGGATGACTACGAGAAAGAGGTACATTTTACTTATATGTATGTATGTATATACTAAAACCTCATGGAATCTCTCCTCTTCCATGGAATATTCCAACGGATGGTAACTTAATTGTATATTATAATGGATGGAAACTTAATTGTTATATACAATAATACCATGCAACCTAGAGGTAGCAAGAATTAACTAGACTCAGGAACCAAAAACCTCACAATATGTGTGTGTGAGAGAGAGAGAGAGAGAGAATTGATATTTTTTTATTATTTGGCCAACATAGACACTGTAGATAAAACAAATAAAGATTATAATCTTCTTTACACCAAATTATATAATGTTTCTCTTGGGATAATCATAAGCATTATGAAGTGATAAAAAGTGTAGAAAGTTATCTACAATGGTTAAGATTGTGTCACATAATAATATGTAAGGTGTATCTGTGTGTGTGAAACTTTGTATGAGGAGAAAAAATTGCAGATGTGGATGGTTTAGAGTTTGATCATCTATAATATAATTAATACTTTTATCACTACTACATTGTTAGAAATCTAATCCAACTATTATGTAAATTGTACTTAAATATACTAGTGAGCTCTAATTGGAAACATTTCAAATGAAGGCACATATGCACTTGGACATGTTGCCTTAATGCCTAAAAACAATAAAACTTTAGTTGATAAGAACAGTAAAATTCTCTGTTAAGTAATCTTAAAGAGGCGTATATTCGAAGAGGAAGGGGAATATAGTATATGTTGCATCATTTAGTGGTGTTTATGCATCTTTGAAGACCTAAAATGAATATCATATGGTATGCCACCGCCTATATTGAATTATCAAGAGAGACAGATGTTTGTAATATTTCATGGTTTGGTTTTTCAGATAGATTGTTTTTCTTACTTGAGAACATGGTTCTCTTACTTGAAAAAATTGTGTAGAATTGTGGGTGTGGATTCTCTATATCTTGTTACCTCCCTTTTTAATGTTATCATTTATAAATCTGGGTGCAGGGTTTTGGGGTCATACCTTCAATGTGTAGATTGAAACAAGATAAAGAGAGTGCTTAATGTTATCCAAACATTTTCATACTAGGAAATCAATGTCACATGATATTATTTTGGTAGAATTTAGTATAACTCCACTCATTGTTTGGGTGATCTTCCTTGTGACGATAATTATGAATAGGCTTAGACGAATGGGCATCTCACTGAGTGGTCTTCTTAGATATTTATATTTTGCTCTCAAATAACTTGTGGAGTAGGCATTATGTGATCAGATTTTGAGTCAATACATTTTTTATTGTTTTTATCTTATGAATATGTCTGAGATAAGTAGTTAAAACTATTTTCTATCAAGTATGGATGTCATAAATTTGTAGGAATTTATTGGCACTTTGTTGTTAATATAATAAGGTGGTTGGACAAGTTGTCGATGTTCTTTTGGTCATTAGTGGTATTACATTATAAACTATACGATGTGCTTTGTGCATTGGCACTTGAAAAATGTATCTTATATTCTTCCTTGAATATAAAGTGTGATTATTTTCCTTTGGAAAATAAAAAACAAAAAATAATATATGGAGTAAACAGAATATGGGATTGATTCATGGTGGTATGCAAGAGCCTCTTCATTGCTTCACCTCATTTACCTCGATATTGATAAACCACCCCTGCTTAGCTTTTAAATGGGCATACTTGATCATCTCCCCAAGGGCAAGATAAATGAGGTATTTACACTAAGATCTACAAAGAATGTCTTTAAGCAACATGGTTTTAGCCCAAACAATTGCTTTCTCCATACGTTAATGTTACTCACATTTGTATGTATAGTAGAATGATGAGTTCATTCAACTCCCAGGGGACACCAAACTTTGGTATCTTTCAACTTGAAGGTCCTCTTGCCCGACTTGGAGTTTTCTCTGATTTACTTCAAATTGATACATATCATTATATTCCTTAGGAGCATCATACTCACTGGATATGCTCCCTAGACACTTATGACCATTTTTGCATTTTGATGCTCTCCGTACTATGAGTTTAGAAGATGGTTATTTTGTCCCTTTGAAGATTCATTGTGGTCCTCTCTAGACACTCATGGCTTGTAAAGACTAAATATGCCTAGCACTCTTCCTACATAAGTTGTTTGACCTTCCTCATGACTTGCTAGAGGCTAGTTCCCCAAACTAATTGTAGAAAATAATTGTAGATTCAATACTGCTCATGTAATGTTCTAAAACATAAGACTCAAATCTACACTACTCATATGTGGAAATCAATTCACGATTAAGAGTATATATCAAAAACATGTGACATGAATCAATACACATACATGAGGATATATCTAAGGGAAAGCAAATGCTCAAAACCCCTTTCTATTTGTATTGCATTAGTCAGAAAATAGAGAAGAAATGTAATGCTTTCTCGAGCCTAATCAACCTTTGCACAAGTATAATCTATCTCACTACCTCACAGGCTGACTCTGGCCAACACTTAGCCAATTTTGTTGCCTACCAAGCTCTCATTTCCTTGCATTGTTTCTCAAGGAATTATCCCCCTATTAATTAGGGAAATCCCCATCCTGAACTGCGCAATAACTGTAGGCCCTTCTCTAACTGCATGCCCCATCTATACAGCTTGGATAATTATACAATTGATAGTACACTACCCTTGAACTCCAATCTCAACTGGGTAACTCAAATTTCATGCATGTGTGAGTTAATTAAGGTTGATTTATCAGTTAAATGGTTGAACATTGAAGCTACACCCCACTACTAGACCTCCTACTAGTTCCTGCAACAGTTGGAGCTAGTTTAACTGACTTTAACTCAAGTTAACTGAATCAAATTGTTACAACTAAAATTAATTCAAACTAGGATCTTGAAATTAGGAATCATTGTACACAACTCAAGTTAGGCCCACAACTTGAATTAGCTAAGCTAACTAAGTGATATTAACTTAGTTAACTCATTCAAGTTGTCTTGTGATGTGGAATTACAATTTTCTCCTAATTTAATTCGAGGGAAAATTAAATTAGGAATTTCTTGTTGCATTTTCAAGACTCCCTCTCAACAAGAAAGGGATTAACACCTACTCTGATCCAACACCTTTGGAATGTACTACATGCAACACTTCTCTTTGTTGTTGCTACTACTACAACATATGCAACTAAGAAGCATACATAAAAATAAATAAATAAATAATCATAGAATCAATCTGCAACTGCCTACTTGGAAAATTGTGTTGTTGTTGACTCTACTACTGAACCTCCTGCTTTGTTGTCAACACTTCTCTGTACTCCTCAGTGTCTGACTAACATTGATCCTCCTGCTATTGAATATTGTAGGCCCCTGTAGCAAGGTAATGATCCATGAGAGAAAAACACCTCAATGGACCCTACACAAATTTCTACACTCTTGTGACAATTGCTTCACATCATCGCACCTTACACCTGGAGGTATGGATGCATGTTCTCCCTCTGCCCACTTAGCTTGAAATATCCCCCTACTAGAGGTCTCTGCTTGAGTGGATGTTTCCACTCTATCTCCTCTCTTATTCTCCATTTGTGGTTGCTCCACAACTTGTTGAGGCTGCTTCTAAGGCTCCATTTTGAGAGGTAAATCATGCTCCCTCTCAACCACCAAGTCTCTAAAATTTGCCTTGCTCCTCAAGGGTTTGCATGCATCTTCTACCTCAAGTGCATACAGGTTCTTGACTCACACATCGATCTGCTTCACCTATCTCATGGCGATGTGTCTCATGAATGTCTTTCCTTTGTTGAATATCACATCATAGCCATGGTCTTCCAACACCGCGACATAAACAAGATTCAACTTTAGTCCTGAACAAACATCACATCCTTGAGTCTGAGAGGGGAGACTAACTCCCTCTGAAAGGTGACTATACTGATATCGGTCGCGCTATACCTTATGTCATCTCCAAACTCAATTTATGCTTGAGTTATTTCTCCTCCAAGTCACATAAAATTTCTTTGTTTCCTGTCATATGGAATGAGGCTCCACTATCCAAATAACACACACTACCCATCACTTTCTCACCATACAAGCGATGAGGGTGAAATCCAACTCGAATTTTGAAGCTAGAGCTTCACCTACAGCTTACCTGCCCCTCCTCTTGAGGGATTCTTGCCAGCCTTCTTGTGTGGACACTTCATGGCATGGTGTCCTAGCTCATGAAAATGAAAGCACTTGATTTTTGATAAGTCTTTCTTCTTGCCCGCCTGACTAGATTATGCTTTGGATTGGTATTTATTCCCTTTCCCTTTATTTTCCTTTCCAACCAAGGCACAATTTTGCCTCATCCTCAACCTTTGATGAAGTCCCATCTCTATTGCTCCACTTTATTTCTTCCTGTACTAGATTAAACCATAATTGTTCCCAACTTGGTAGTTTGTCTCTACCATTTATGAAATCTTGATAACAGTGCTAGCTCTTGGGAAGGCCCAATAGAGCTAGAGATACCAAATCTTCTTCAGGGACAATAACACCGACCCCGCCAAGTTCATCACGACACTATGTAAACTTGCTTAGTTATTGCAGAATTGATTCATTCTTTTGCATTTTGATGCTTCGAAGCTTGTCCTTGAGTGCCAACTTCCTATGGTTACTATTATTCTCAAACAAGTATGTCAATGTTTTACACATCGTGAACGAAGTTTCTTTCCTGTGGAGATTTGAGACAATATGATCTCGAACTCCCTCCAATATGGTTGTCCTCGCTTTAGCCACACCCTTCTTCCACTATGTGAGATCTTGGATATCATATGTTGGTCGTTTTGCTACATTTGTCTTGATGTAATCTAGCAACCCATTGTCATCCAATATTGCCTCCACGTGGATCTTCCATGCCACAAAATTTGTGGTTCCTTCCAAAGCATACTCAAGCTTGAGTCCGTTGGAAGTCATCTTCTCAGTGATGGAGAAAGCGTGCAACACTAATCTTGAAATCCGAACCTCCTACAATGACAACTTCGAATTCTCTTCTCTATTGTGAATCTAGATCTGGTACCATGTAGAAATTAATTGTAGATTCAATACATCTCATGTAATGTTGTAAAACATAAGACTCAAATCTACTCTACTCATCTGCAGAAAGCAATTCATGATTAAAAGCATATATCAAAAACATGTGACATAAATCAATACACATACATGAGGATATATCTAGGGGAAAAAAACTGATCAAAACCCCTTCCTATCTATATTGCATTAGTCAGAAAATAGAGAAGAAATACAATGCTTGCTCAAGCCTGAGCAACCTCTGCACGAGTATAATATGTCTCACTGCCTCACAGACTGAATGTGGCCAACACTTAGCCAATTTTGATGCCTACCAAGCTCCTATTTCCTTGCGTTGTTTCTCAAGGAATTATCCCCCTATTAATTAGGGAAATCCCCATCTTGAACTGTGCAATTCCTGTAGGCTCTTCTCTAACTGCATGCACCACCTGTACACTTAGATAATTATACAATTGATAGTACACTTCCCGTGAACTCCAATCTCAACTGGGTAACTTAGATTTCATGCATGCATGAGTTAATTAAGGTTGATTTATCATTTAACTGGTTGAACACTAAAGTTGCACCCGAGTGCTAAACCTCCTACTAGTTCCTCCAACAGTTGGAACTAGTTTAACTGACTTTAACTCGATTTAACTGGATTAAATTGTTACAACTGAAATTAACTCAGCCTAGGCTCGTCAAATTTAGGAATCATTATACACAACTCAATTTAGGCCCCAACTCGAACTAACTAAGCTAACTAAGTGATACTAACTCAGTTAACTCATTCAAGTTGTCTTGTGATGTGGGATTACAATTTTCTCCTAATTTAGTTCAAGGGAAAATTAAATTAGGAATTTCTTGTTGCATTTTCAAAACTAACATGCCCAAATTTATTACATATTGACTTATATCCCTTTGACACCAATAGAAATAGGCCCACAACCAACTTCCAATCTCACATGATAGACCTATGAGGCATTGTAGGCTTCATGACTACCAAGGCCTCACACACATCATGCATCTCTTTATGGCTTTGAATGTTCAAATGCTTCTCTAGAGCAATGGATTTCAACCATGTAACCTCCTTGATCTCCCCAAGGGAAAGATAAATGAGGTATTTACACTAAGATCTACAAAGCATGTCTTTAATCAACATGGTTTGAGCCTAAATAATTGCTTTCTCCGTACTTTAATGCTACTCAGATTTGTATGTATAATAGAATGATGAGTTCATTAAACTCTCAGGGGACACCAAACTCTAGATATCTTTCAACTTGAAGGTCCTCTTGCCCGACTTAGAGTTTTCTCTCATTAACTTCAAATTGATACATATCATTATATTTCTTGGGAGCATCATACTCTTTGGATATGCTCCTTAAACACTTGTGACCATTTTGCATTTTTATGCTCTCCTTACTATGATTTTATAGGATGGTTATGTTGTCTCTTCGAAGATTCATCGTGGTTCTCTCTAGACACTCATGGCTTGTGAAGACTAGAGATGCCTAACCCTCTTCCCACATAAGTTGTTTGACCTTCATCGTGACTTGCTAGAGGTTAGTTCCTCAAACTAACATCTCCAAGTTTATTACATATTAACTTATATCCCTTTGACACCAATAGAAATAGGTCCAAGGCCAACTTCCAATCTCACATGATAGACCTGCGAGGCATTGTAGGCTTCATGACTACCAAGGCCTCACACACATCATGCATCTCTTTGTGGCTTTGAATGTTCAAGTGATTCTATAGAGTAATGGGTTTGAATCATGTAAGATCCTCCTTATTGAGCTTCTTCATAGTTCTTCATCCTATTGAGTTCACTTTCCGATTATTTTCTTCTTCTTTTTCCTTCTTTTAATTTATGTTTCATTGGGATGTGCTTTCACCTTTCTCTTGTCATGTTTACATATCGTATTCCTTGGAATCCCATTAACTAACTTTCGCCTTCAATGAACATTGATATCTGGAACAAAAATATTCCCAATATCATTATTTATCACTTAGATAATGCATTTATATTGTTTCAAAATTTTCACTCCTTTTTGTGTTGAAACCATTTCTTTAGGGAGGGATTTTTCCCAAAGCTAATTGTCCAAACCACCTTGTATAGAATACCACCTATTTTGTGTCCATCTATCACTCAACTTATTTACCTCTTCGATGTTCCCTATAATGTACATGCCTCGTGCAATGATGACATTGCAACCTATCCACCATCATAGTTCACTTACCCTCTTGCCCATCTCTCCCATCAATATCATGATAGTTATTTAAGTTTGATAATATTTTGGAAGAGGAGGCATTGAGGGAGGGAAAATATATTACTTTTATAAGATATGGGAATGAGGAAGGTAGGGTGTGTTTTTTATGTACAATAGCAATAAGATTCCACTATTTTCAACACGCATCATCTACCCACACCATCCATTTTAAATATTAGTTCTACATATAACTAGGTGAGAATTGAGATTTAATTTGTTATAAAAGATGGGTAGATGCAAACAGAGAGGAAGACGAGGAGCACGAGAGTTCTATTGGATAGATGTCCTTATAAACTACAATATATGACACTCAATAAGATTTCCTCCATGAGTTTACATAGACTAAAATTGGCGTGTAAGTATTTTGATTCTTTGTTGTCATATTTGGACCTTACGAAGGCCTTGATTTCTTCTTAAGGGCTTTTGATGTACCTGTACTTGATTTTGAAGACAAAAATTCAATTGTCTAACAATTGACTACTTTCACTATCTACAAACAAGATGTATTCTTCCCAAAGTCTCACCCCACCATTTTAGTAATGGATTATATGTCCAAATCAAGACAACGTCAAGCAATGAATAATGAGCTCTATGGCGTTGTTGTGCATAGGCAAAGGCATAAAGAAGTTTGGTGAGCTCGGTAAGATTTGATTGAGAATATGAATAAAATGAAGAAATCAAGGTTAGCGGTGAGAAGAATTTGAGACTTTTATACTCTACTCCTATATTGTTGAAATAAACTTTCTTAATATGCTTCAAACTACAAGCTTTATAATATATGGAGCTCGATTGAGCTTGAGAGGCACAAAGCCCTTCACTGAACCTTCTTTGTTGAATCCTTTTATGTACAACAACTTCAAATCTATGTAAATTGAGATTTGTGTGACGACCTCTATCATCCACACTCATGCTAACATGTTCAAGTGAATATGTGTTGTTAGTGTAGCACTAGAAATGTGTGCCACAAAGGTGCATATAGTTATGGAATTATAACACTAATGGACAATATGAGAAGCAATTACTAAGAAGTCTCGATGTTCATGGAAAATGGCGTACAAGTTAGAGCAATTGGTGGCTCACAAATCAATAGAGATATATGATGCTCAAGAAGAATCATGTAGAAAATGATTACTCAACAAATGGAAAGAGAATGTCAAGTTGTATTTAGCCTCAGAGTTAGAACAGGTGAATGGGAAGAGGCACCCTCAAATCACTAGCACATAGTACAACAACATAACAACATGATACATATTAAATAATTAATATTTATTTGTTAATGTGTGTGTGAGAGAGAGAGATAATAACATCAGTTTAAATATAACATATATAAAGTTATTAAATTATAAAAACGACCATAATTATTTAATTTATAAAATATTATATTTGTATATTAATAACTAAATACTTTAGCACATACATCTTTATTCTTCTCTAACTTTGTCCTTCCTCAAATCCCACTGCTTCAAATATTAACATTTTCCATATTTTTGTGGATATAGCTAAAACACTACAACAAAAATATGAATTGGCTTTGTAAAAAAAACACTTAATAATTAACTTAAAAACCATGACAAGAATATGAACACCTTTACAGAAAAATATATAACCAATATAGATCCATCTTAACCATGGATCTAGCAAGAGTGGAGAGGGATCAAATCTCTTGAGGTGAAAACTTCCTTTAGAATGTAAAATTTGACAATGAGAGTGAATTGATGTTTTATTATACTTTTAATTAAACGATGAAATGTGTATATTCATTTTTGTTTTTTATTATATTTGATATTTTTTTAATATTTTTTTTAAAAAGAGACACGTGTAAACTCCAAGTTGAATATGGACATACTTACACATATCTCATACTGAGCTGTAAAATGAGCCTCTCCACTCAATAATAAATTAAACATATAAATAACAAAATATATAAAATTTCCAAATTAAAAAACTTATGGCTAAACCTTGATAGATATATAATCAATTAAAAAATCTCTATTAAATACTTTTCAATGAATATAACATAAGCTCTTTCAATTGAAAAGATCAAAATCATGCTAAGTTTTTTCCTTCATCATACTTTGATAATAATACAGACCATGGACATGGTATTGGTATAGATATACACAATATACAATTTAAAAAAATGATAAGTCAAACAAGAAGTGGGTCCCTTGTCTTACAAACAAAAAAATTATTATATACCAAATATGATGTCTAACTTAACTATACCTTAAAAAATAATAATAAATAATTAACAATTTTAAATTAAATAATAAAAATAATAATAATTAACCGATTTCACATTTATAACCGATACCTTAGGAAAAAGAGACAATGAATATAAAAAAAGGTGGAGCAAATTTATAATCATAAATACAATTTGAAAGTACGCCAAAATAAGACGTTGAAACTTTCTTGAAGATTTTTGTATTTCCATCAATCGCTTTAACTTACGAATGCAGACTTGTGCGTGGCAAGTAGAAGTTTGTTTCGGTTTGAATGTGTGATCCCTTGGCATGATAAAATGTACACGTGGCAAAAGTTTTATAAAACTTTCCGACTTTTTCTTGTGTGGTGGATTGTATTATTGATATTTTGAGTAAATTCTGTTTTTTCCATTTTATAAACATTTTAGTTGACAATTTGAGAATCGCTATCTTAAGAATAATGTGATCGTATCCAATTGATATGGAAGGAACCGCCAAACGAATTTATTTTAGGCTCACCTAACCTAACCTTGCCCAAAAGTCTAAACTCTACCTCGTGCTAGTTGACTCTCATATAAGATATTAATTTAAACGCTAAAAATAAAAATGTTAAGCGTATTTCAAGTCACTTGCCTTGAAATATAGCTCTGTTGTTTGTTTTTGGAGCACTAGTGTAGTTAGTCGGCAAAAGTTGGACGAGTTACATTTTACAATAATTAATTAATTAATTAATTTTATTTTTAATTAAAAGTTTATATAATTATTTTTTTTTTATTATTATTTACAATGGTATTCTATAATATAATAAAAATGAAATTATTCAGTATGATAATAAAATAAGAATATTGATTTATATTAGGGTTTTAGTAGAGGATGATGATAGATAGAATTGTTGTTACAAAGAAGATTTAGTTAGGGCCATAGGATCTAGTGCCTTATAGCTTTTAGGTAACACCAGGGATTGAACTCTTCATTATTTATTTGGGCACAATGCAATGGTCAAGGGTTTAGTTGACTATTTGGAGGACCTACTAGAGGGCAAGTGCTATTTGTGCGACTATAGCAAAGTTATTGCTATAGTCCTTACACCCCTGACCCTTGACATGGTTTTCACATCACTGAATTTTCCAATCCCGCATACATACTTCATGCATCCATGCATGCTTTCCGCATACAGACTTCCGGCAATGCTCCGGCCTGCCCGCGCTTGACCTCACTCCGGCCTGCCCGCCTCCGGCCTGTAGTTTTAATGCCCTTTCACTTCCGGGTAGTTACTCCCAGCAACCATGTATTAAACGCTCACCAACCACCGACTCGCCCGCCTAATGTATTTAATTCAGCGCTAATCGCCCGCGCTAATGTATCTGAGACCTGCAAACTTTGATTCAGCGCAGACCTGCAAACTCTGATTCAGCGCTAATCGCCTGCGCAATGAAACTACAGTCCTGTTTGCGTATGGAATGACTGAATATATAGCATCTGTTCCAACCATAGCTCTGCAGTTCTTCTCCCGGATCAATAGCAAGGTAAGACATTATCTGTTTCGGTTTGATAGCTGATTATATATTGGTTTGCTTGGGTTTGATCACTGGTTGTGTATGCTTCTTGTTGCATGTTCTTCATGTTATCTTTTCTCATTGCAACTCAAAGTCTATTTATGTGCCATCATAGTTTTGTTCTGTTAATTAATGTAGTTGATATATTGGGTTCCACTAATTACAGATGCCCAAGGCTCTTGTAATTTTTAGTTCACAAATGACATAACTTTAATGGTTAGTAGATGGTAATATCTCAGACACACAGTGACAAAAGAATCCATATTCTCATAAAGAAACCATATATGAACCTTCATAAAAGATTTAAAAAACAACATTTGAAACAGGGCCTCAAAAATGCACACAAATCTCTGTATTTTGTAGAAAATAAATAGCTCAGCTCGCAGTTCAAATAAAAAATCAAAATTTCAACACAGGTTTTTACGTGCCAAGGTATGTACCGCCTTCCCTGGAATCAGACCGAATCTAGCATAATGAATTCAACATTATGTGCAACCTGTTTCTGGACTACTGTCTTCTGAACATCATGCAAGCTCGGTTAAATTTACAGAAAAAATTTGAGGTTTATACTACACCGAAAAAATCTACCAAAAAAAAACTTTCAAAAATTTATACTAAAAACAACTTACTATACTCACACAGAGAACTCGATTACCATTCGCCATCATAATAAACAGGTAAGTCTCGAAGATTCTGGATTCAAACCGAACTTAAAAAATACATTATTATATATAGAAAGATTTAATAAGAAATATATATATAAACATTTATAAATATAAAATTTATAAATATAAACCAACGAATATCTGGCTCATTTTCTCGTTGTGGAGAAACTTTAGCCGCTGGGTGGGAGGGAATCGTTGTTGTGGGTGGGAGGATCTAGAGAAAGGAGGCTTGCTTTTCCAGCAGATTCTTGGAGTAAGTGAGGATTCTGACATGCTGTTTTGAAAATGCTATAGTATTGTGATTGAACAAAAAAAATTATTTAACTTTTTAAATAATATATATATTATATATTATATATATTATATATATATATATTAATTATTTTATTAATAAATATATTTTTTGTTATATGAAAAAAATTAGTATGGTTTATGGAGATAAAGAATTAGTATAATTTGATATATAAAAAGTGAAAGAGTTTTTATTTTAAAATTAATTTTATTGCGTAAAGGTTTGTCTTTTCGAAAAAGTGAAATAAATTAATTTTAAAATGCAAAGGCATCTCGCAAAATGAAAGCCCATCTCTCATTGACCACCAATAAAATAATTCCGAATGGAGTGATTCAATTTCTGTTTTTGGACTACTGTCTCATGAATATCATGCCATCCTCTCTTTAGCTAACAGTTCAAGCCAACTTTACGGAAAAATTTGAGGTTTGTCGTAGTTTTATTTGATGGAAATTCAGGGTCATAGTTTAGTTTAGGTCATGGTTTCTCAGAACATTTGAGGTTTGTCGTAATTCTATTTGATGCAAATTCTAGGTCATACTTTATCGGTTTAGGCAAAATTATTGCAGAAACTTTATCGTAAGGACTGTTACGTGCCAAGGTATGTACCGCCTTCCCTGGAATCAGACCGAATCTAGCATAATGAATTCAACATTATGTGCAAACTGTTTCTGGACTATGCTAAATTTAACTTTATTTCTCCTCATGTGGCATGCCTATGAATTCTCCAAATGCGACTTCTATCTGGATCATGTGGCATGCCTATGAATTCTACTGCTTTTCGTGGGTTTCTAGGTTCTGTGATTTCAATGAGTTACACCTTACTTGTTATTTTAAATAAATATCAAGCTTGTATTAATTTGATATAGACATCGAGATTGTATTAATGGTAATAAAAGTATTCAAAAAATCCGTTTTTACATTACATTTTATAAAATCCGTTTATACAATTGAATTAATGGTAATAAAAGTATTCAAAAAATCCGTTTTTACATTACATTTTATAAAATCCGTTTATACAGTTGAATTTTAATTGTAATTGTAACCATTAAAAGAACACTTAAATAGTTAATCTTCCCTATCATGTAAAATACTCTTTAAATTAAAAATAGTATAGTGAACCATTTTTTACTGTATATTACAAAATTACAGTATACCATTTCCACCCAAAAAGACATAGACATGCTATCACATAATATGGACCTTACACGCCATAGATTGATGCTTCCAAAATGATCGCAGTGGGTGATTTCAATATCCATAATGTTATGGCATCACTATAAGAGGGTGGTGGTATTAGTTAGTCTTACATAGAATTATATTAGTCTTACATATTTCAATTTTTTTTTAACTTTGGTAGGTTTTAAAGAAAATGAATAAATAGAATTATAATGTCCTAATGCATTTCGTAATTCCGAAAGAGTAGTTAGACATCATTATTTTATATTATAATTAAAAATCAATATTTACCCCTGATAAAATGATCCCTTGGTTTAATAAATACTTGTATAAAAATAACAGAATTCTATAATATATTATATGAATATTTCAAGGTATATATTTTTTATTTCCTTGCCCTATGGTGGAATAAGCTACTGGTGAAGCATCCATCTTTGTTGCTGACTAACAGTAAGTCCATTGTTCAACAGAGAATATATTTGTGATGATCCTACTTATAATGTGGTAGTATCTTATCTTATATGTGCAATATCTAACTTCTCTTGAAATGGGAATTGTCATGGACATTGTGAAGTATTTAGTGAGAGTGAGAATAAGGGTATTGGAGGGAAGGTAGTAGATATGCTGTAAATATTTTGGCCTATATTTTATAAAAGTTGATAGATATGGTAACCACAAAAAAATAGAATTATATTGGATATAGGATTAGACTTATTTTTGTTCATCCCCGTCAGTAGGAGCAATCAATAGAACAGTGCTAGAAATTTGAACAGTTTTTTTTTTCCCTCTCCAACATGGATAGGATACTAAGGATTCATAGTGTGCAATTCCCTTCCGTTAAAATAACGTAAAGATGTCCAAAATAAAAAGGTAATTATAAAATTATTAAATTTACAGTTTGTTTCTTTTAATTTTTTAAATTCTTTACCTAAATTCTATGATGAGTTTAATGAATTTAAAATAATTCATTATATAAAAATTGTAAGAAAAAAATAAATATATTAAAAAATTATATAAAAAGAAACGATAAGTTTATATGGAAAACACTGTAAAAAAAAACTGCATTTCCTGCATTTTCATGATAGCTATTATCAAGTTAGATAATAGGAATTACAAGGATTGAGAAATAATGCAAAATCATGATAATGTTATGGAATTCAATCAGAGAGATTTATTTCTGATAGACTATTACAAAAAAAATTGACACTGTTTTGGTTATGGTTAAATAAATTTCTATTCTAGAGATAAATACAAAGAAATTTTAACCGTAATTAAAAACCTGTTAATTTCAATATCAAGCTTTCCTACAATTATCTAAGGCTACCTAAACTTTAAATTTAATATGCTTCATAAAATTCAAGTTTCAATATCAAGCCTTCCTACAATTATCTAAGGCTACCTAAACTTTAAATTTAATATGCTTCATAAAATTCAAGTTTCAATACCTCCACCTATTAAACCCACAGCCACTTGAAATACTAAACTAATACATGCTTGCCTTCCCTTTGGTTAAGCCAAATTGAATTTGGTTGGTAAGCTATTGCCAATCTTTTTAGCTGTAGTTATAGCTTCAAATGGAATCCGAAGTAGATCCAGTTGTCCTTAGATGATGTAATTGCTATTTTTTATTTTATTTTAAATATTTTGTTTTATTTGTTTATAGACAAATAAATAACAATTTGTTTATGTTTACCAAAATGAATTTGGTTGGTAAGCTATTGCCAATCTTTAGCTTTAGTTATAGCTTCAAATGGAATCCCAAGTAGATCAACTTGTCCTTAAAAGAAGTAATTACAATTTTTTTTTTTTTAATATTTTGTTTTATTTGTTTATCAACAAATAAATAGCAATTTGTTTATATTTACCAAATTGCCACTTTAATAATAGTTCTCAAATTATGTATCATCGAAATATTCTCAATTTTCTATGAAAATTCGAGGGAATGTTATATTTTAACTTCATAAAAAATGCCTTGTTTTTGGCAATGATAGGAACATTATAATTAGGCATCTCTACCGTGTCTTCTTTGGAGTAAGACAAATTGTGTTTTTCAAACTGTGTGAATATAGTTCATTAATTTAAAACAGTTCATTAATTTAAAACGATGTTAATTTTATTTATTTTTTATATATTTGAATATATATAAGATGTACACTTTCAATTGTTTTTGTTATTGGGTAAATTTAATGAATTTTGTTTTTTTATAAGATTGTAAGTTTTTTATTAAATTATATTCAAAATTTTTATAATGCAATTTTTTATTGGGTAAATTATATTTTTGAATGTATAAATAAATTTAGTTCTTCAATACTAATTTGTTTTAGTGAGATTGTAAATTTTAGTCAAATTATTTATAGTATAGTATCATTTATAAAATACGTTGTTCTTTAATCATTTAAGTTTAAATTTAGAACATTGATAATGTATATTGCTTATAATCATTCTCACTCCTAATATCTATAATTTGGCTTAACACTTATCATTTTCTTGCAGATTGACACACGGTTCGCTCGCTTGTGCAGAGCCTAACCCCACGGTTTACAGAGAACAAAAACAATCATTGTAATTTTTCTTTCGTGGGTGACTGGCAACCTTTAGTGAATTGCCTTCACCTCTGCAATTTTTTTCCATATAGTTCAGATTGCTTTAATAATCAGTATTAGTAGGGCAATTACTTAGCCTTTACTTAAAAAATTTTACATTTCACACATAGCTTAATTAAGGGGAAAAGTAAGTGGCCATAATCCACACATTTTTTCAATTTGTTTTGCTATTTTACCAAGTCACATAGCTTAATTAGCAAAGGAGTAAGTGGCCCATAATTCACTCATATTTTTTACTAACCAAAGCATATTTACTTCATTAGCATTGGGACTAGGAACTGGTGTTATTAAAGAAAGGGAGTAGCCCCTGCTTCCCTTGTGTCTTTTAGATGATCCTGGGCTTGCATCTGAAATCTTTCTTAAAGCACTTAGTTTTTCATCTCCCTTTTTAGGCTCACATAGTGTAATAGGAAGGAAGTAAGTGGCCCATCAACCACAAATTATTTTATTTGCAGGTAAGGAACAAACATAATTTAGTGTAAGTAGACGAATTTTAAAAGGATCATCGACTATCCAC
>APFE031710657.1:0-24044 GCA_000404065.3 Pinus taeda
AATCTTTCTGTGGTGTGCTCTATTTACTATTATTTCATACCCTTCTCTTACCATACAATCATGGGCACAATAGGTTAGCGAACAAAGCATTTGGTTTTTCCACATTTCATGGGTGAAGGAATGAATTGCAATTAACTAGTTGAAGGCGGTTGAGACTACTGACCCATCCTTAGCTTATAAAACCTCATCTCTCATGCATTGACAATAAATTTATAACTATAATATTCTAAAGAGAAGAGGTCAAGAATATTACATACCTATACCTACTTGATGGTTGTTGGAGAGGCATGCTTGTTGTTGTTGAGTTGATGATTGATCCCTGCTTCCCTCGAGATGCTAATTTTCTTTGCTTTCTTCTGTACAGGTCTTCGTAGCTCGCCGATTCTTTGACTGATAAGGTTGTTGTGTGAAATTTTATTTCAAGTGTTCAGTATTTTTCTTGTGCAGTGGATGGAATGCTTCCTAAGGAGGGTGTTCCCCGTTTTCAATCTTTAGAAATGGATTCATGTTGCTAAGGGTGGTTAGATCTTCCGTTGTGTGAGTGAAAAAATAATTGATGCTAAATTTTCTTGTAATTGTGCAGGCTACTTACATGAGGAATCCTCTTCCTGTGGTAGTCATTTAATTCCTCTTTGATACCTCATTAAAGCGTGTGGTATTTATGTAAATTCACAAGAGGTATAAGGACAAGTTTAAAATCATCACGAGGTGGTGTAGGTGGTGGAAAAGTTGATAAGTTTTCTTAATTTGTTTTCATGCAAGGCAGAGTGGAATTTGAAGATGGATTTTGGTTAGATGGAGTGGATGAGTGATGAAAGTGGAATTGGGAGGCCTATATCAACCTTCCGTAAAGAATACATGACGTTTTGAGCCATTTCTCCAATCATATTGCCTCTTGTAGCTTCTTCTCGGCCATCCTGTAGTACTACAGGATTTTCCTATAGTAATTCAGGACAACCTCTTATAAGAGACTTATTTTGTCCATATCTCGCAAAAGGTAGAATCGATTGACCTGAAGTTTTCTAATCATTTTTCTGTCATCCTTATGCACTTCCCCATAACAAACCTTGGCCAATGGATTCATGAATATTGAGAAAAAATAAAAATGGGTGTAGGTGATGGAGGCCTATTTCTTGGAAACCATGCAATGGAGTTTGCTTAAATTTCTTGGGCATGTTGCCATCATCCATATTCATCTCCTCACGAAACAACTTTTTATATGGATGAATTGTTTTCAAGATATGACAAAAATAGTTGTCTTCTCTATGTATTTTTGTTTCTTGTAGTAAAATAGAGCATTCCTGTAGTATTTCAGGACAACTAGGAAAATGAGTGGTAAAAGCTTGGGCATGATGTCCTCTTGGTAAACTTCCTTCAACCTTGGTAATGAGGGGTAATATTTAACATCATGTAATTTTGGATGGACAACGCAAATATCAACATATTCTCTTTCTTGATGACAAGAACAAAATAATATCCTTCATGAATGATCTCTAGCACAACCAATGGAAAATAATATATCAAATGGCCTCGCTTTGACGTGTATAGAAGCGCCTCTAAGAGTGATTGGATCATATCGAAGGGAGAGTAGAACACACAGAGGCTCATGCACACAAATTCTTCCACTAGCAACATGAAAACAGTCCAAGAGATTAGGATCCAAGAAACAATGCAGGTTGATCATACTACTAGGTTATATTCAGATACTAGGTCTGTTTTAGGTAAGTTGGGAAATCAAGTTGCAGAATAGGAGTTTTTTGCTTTTCTTTTCAAATGTGTTTTTCCTTTACCACTTGACCAATAAGTCTGGTAGGAATGAGGCTGATGGTCTATTTTTGAAAATATTCCAACATTGTACCATTTTAAAAAATTAATAGATGTTTTTGATTTACAAAAAAAATTCACTAAAATATTTAACTTTGCTTCAATTCCAAGTGTATTTTTTTTATATTGAGTATAATTTCCTATGATAATAACGTACAAACTTGTATATATATTCTTAATTTAGGAAAATGACATTAAAGAAGGTATATTTGAATGTTTCTAGATCAATGCCAATGATTATAACATCTAAAGTTGCAACTGGACCTTCAATGAATGCTACCCAACATAACCAAACTAACCCCAAAGGTAAAAGTCAAACAATTGACCCCTCAAAATTAGTGAAGGATGTTAGAGAATGGAAAATGGCACCAAAGGAAAATTAAATGGACTTTTTGTGGTATATTAAAGATAGATGAAGCAACGAAGGGGGACAAATATTTCGATATTGTGTTGAGCTTCGATATGGTGGAAATTATGAAATAATTAGAAAGGTATGAGATATATATTTGATGCTTGATACAAATATTTTTTATGTTCTTATAAAACCTTAATATTTCATTTTTTGTTTTTATGTGTTTAAATTAATTTCCTTAATTATTTATTTTGTACTTGATAATTAGGTACAACACTATCATGTTGCCAACAAAAAGGAAGAAATTGTATAACCATTGAAAAGGACTCACTATAATTCAGTTTTATTCAACAAAGAATTAATGTATTAATATTCTTACAAATGAAATGCAAGAAGTTGGTTTCAAGAAAGGTGATTTTAATAAATCATCTATGGAAAGAAATGCAAAGGGACTTCAACCACAATCAGATAGAAATATTAAAGAGGGATATTTAAGGATATTTGCAGACACAAAAGATCTAACAGAAGAGGAAAATGGTGAAATTGAAGCACAAAATAAAATGGAAGAAGACAATAATGGAGCTCTAGAAGACAATGAGCACGGATTATATGATATTGCTGATTAAACTTAAGTTATGCTTGAAAACAAAAACTTGAAAAACACTTACAAAGAAAAACATCTTAGGGAAGAAGAAGAAGAAAAAAAAAACTTCAAAATTTTATAAATTACCAACATTTAAATAATAAGTATCCATAACAAATACATACGGAAATTTAAAGTGTCAATAACAAGCCCCTCCAAAAAAAGGAGTTGATGTTGCATCAACACTTTTCAAAATTGGCATGAAAATCATTAACATTTAGAAAGCAAAAAAAAATGTTCATACTGAATATATAAAAAAAATTAAAGTGTCAAAAATATGGTAAAAAAAAAGGTTGATGTTTCATCAACACTTTTCAAAATTGGATGATTTTTGCAACCTATAAAAAATTGAGAACTCAGTACAGTTCCCTTTAATTTGGTAACTTTTTTTGTGACTATGTGTCCTTTAGCAACCATTTGACATCAACTTAGAATATTGTGCTTCAAATATTCAACAAACAAGATATCTTTGAATCTTCATATCCTTTATCAACCATTTGACTTCCAGTTAGAATATTGTGCTTCAAATCTCAAACAAGACATCTTCAACTGTAACTTTGTCATTACCAAGGTTAACCATTACTTGGCCCATTATTCTGGTTGATGCATTATCTTCAATAGTGACACTACCACCCTTGATCTCCTTTAGAGAGAAAAATATTCTTTTATCTCCCATCATATGTTGAGAACATTGACTGTCTATATACCAGTAATTATATTTATTCTGAACACATAAAGCTAGATTGCATTCCTCTTGTTGTTCTTGCTTCCTTTTCCATATCTTCTTTGATATATACATCTTCTTTTCTACTTAGGATTAGGGGCCTCAGTGTACCTATTCTACAATCTTCAGTTTTTTACCCAAGGCTATTACGTTTGTGACATTCAATGCAATCCAACAAGGGTACAAAAGAATTACTTTTACTAATGAAAATTTCATACATACTTCTAATTTTTATTCTTACATAGTTGTTCATGGTAGCTTTCAACGATTTTATTCTTCTATATTATGTTCTTACATAAATCTACAATCAACTACTTTGTGGCCAAAATTATGTAATATAAAATAATATTCATTAAAGAATTTTGAGTACCTTGTTGTGCAAAATCTTCTTGGAGGATTTGATACTTTTGAGGAAGCGAGTTTTCTTTGATTTCTTCCTTGAGGATCATATTTTTGATACTTTCTTATTCTATTTCTATCTGCGGGGTTGATCTGATTATTGTCCTTCTAGTTCTCACTTTATTTTATATAGTTTCCTTCTTTGATTAACATACTAAGTACTTTAACATAGCTCCCAGGTTTTCCCTTCCAAGTTGTTGAGCTTGATTATCCTTTGGATGTATCGTGATCTTCCTTATAACCAAGTGTTATAGACATACTTGGGCACTACAACCCCAATCTTATATGTCAATCAACTAAGGGCTCTTTAACCCATAAAAGTGTTGTTTCATACCGTAAAGGATCATGGTCAACTGATTACATCATTTCCTAGAAGTTCCACCTAAAAAACCACTCAGAACTAGCCAAATTGGACCATACTAACTGCTCCATTGTCAGGGTGCGATCCATACTGACTCCTACACTAGCCAGGTGCAATGCATACTAAATAGGCCTTCTGTGGGGTTCGATGAGTGAGAATGGACAAATATCGAAGACAGTTTACTAAGTGGATGCTCATGGAATATTCTAGAAACGTCTCCGATGACACTTGCCTCTCTGAATTCGCCCAGGGATGAGTAAGAGATCCAGGAAATCTCCAAGTGGAACCAAGAACAACAAGTGGAATGACACTAATAAAAAAGCCCAGAGATGACTCACACCCTTGCAGGCATCTATAAATGCATCCCTCATTTGAGAGATCTAGAGGCTGGAATTTTGTAATTAGTAAGGAGGTGCTGATAGTTTGTCTTTGAGAAGGAGCATTGTATTATTTGGTGATCTTGCTTTCATAAGGTGAAAAGGGCTTTGATGCTAGGAGGATGATGTTGGATCAGACAACTAGGTTGTAATTCTCCCTTCTATTTTAATAAAGTTCTTTGAGTTTTCCTCCATACAATCGTGTATTTTTGAATGACATTGTATGTTCATTGTATTTCTGATTTTGTAGTGCTTATGATATAATAGATCGAGATGCTTTGATGGTGTTTTGTTACTTTGCCTCTACAGGTATTCTTTAAGCGGGATAAGTAGGAGAAGAGTTGCAAGCTCTATAAAGGGGGAGAGAAATCAAGAAAGGAGTCAAGCGGAAGATTTAGGTTGGTTCCTTTGGTTATTTGTTTCTAGGATAGCTGCCAATCCTAAAGGGCTAGCAGATCGAAAAGACATTAGTTTTTCTGAAAACAAAATGGTGACTCTACTGGGGATTGAATATTTTGTTTGTTTGTTGTAGTTGTTTGCTTTATAAACTATAGACGGAGCCTAAAGTTAGCGAAATAGCCTTTGAACTGCTCTTGCTCTGTAATTGCAAAGTAGATGAATGTTGCTTCAGTCAATCTCCAGTTTAGTTTACAAATTGAACATCTGAATTACAAGATTTCTAGATCCCTTTTGATATCTCAGTCACCTCTCAAGATCATAACCCTGTACCTTGCTCTTTACTGTCCATCATAGCTCAACTTAAATCACTGAAATCAGTTGCAAATTTGAGCCAAAACCCATCTCAGTTGTGCTCCCTAGTCCATTGCACTCTCTGTCACTAGAAGTTGGTATGCATCACACTTCCCGAGTGCAGCAGGTGCGATGCATCCCTCTTTCTGTGAAGCCTAGGTGTGATGATTGATTGAGCCTATTTCTCTCCTTGAAATTTGGGGTTTTTTGTCTTTGATTTCAGCTCTGTTTAGTTGTTTTTTGCTGCTTATGAACAATATCTCATTACTGAAGATTGATTTCATTACATTTTTCATCCTCCATTGATCAGGATTAGTAAATGTTTTTATGTATTTGTCCATCATTTACAATCCTTTGTCGAAAATTTGCTTTATTGATCTGTCGTTTTGATGCAAAATGTGTTGTAACTGTCATTTTGTGTCAAAAAGAAGAGTGTCGTAAAGTCTTCCTTCTCTAGATAGTCAATTAAACTTTTTGTCATCTATTTGATTTGATTTGTTGATATTTGAAGTGTTGAAATCATTTTCTATTCGAAATTGAAAATTGTCGTTTAGTCTTCCTTCCCATTTTAAAAAAGAAATTGTCGAAATGTCTCTTTGAGTAAAACATTTCAAATCTTTGCTCTACTTAGTTTTCCTTTTTGGCATTTTTCACATTAAAGGGAATGAAAAACAAATAAATGCAATTGCATTTGCATTTAGACTGTGTGCGAAAAGTGATTTAGGAAAAGTGCATTTAGTGTGTGCTCTTTGCTCTTTGTTTGAAATAATCATAATCTTCTTTCCTTAGTAGCTAGGATTTTCATTGCTAAAAATAAACAACGATTGTTTATCATTGTAGTTTGAATTTAGGAATTTTACATCTACATCACGCAGTGAACCATTGAAAGGAAAACTTCTAAACAAGATCAAATTTAAAATAAATTTCAATGAACTTAACAATGCTTTGGAACCTAAAGCAACACATTTAAAGGTCTAGGCTAGAGACATGTTCTGGCATCGTAAAATCTAGTACCTATCGTTTTCATAGAAGGTTGGGTGATTCCTCCTCTTTGATAGACAAGTGCTAGCACGGACTTGTGCTTCCTGTATCGTCGAGTATATATTGGGAGACAACATAGGCTTATATCCTTTATCCATAGAAAGCTGTGTTTGTTGTCCTATCGATTGCAATGCACTGAACACAGCATTTAGGAAGATTGACTACCATACATAAGTCCTTGGTAATTTCTCTTAAATTTATCACCAAGGTGTATATTGTAGTTTTGCAATTGGTTTGGTAATCCCTCTATCTAGATTTCCAGAGTAGTCACTTTCATTCCTTTTCAACTCCTTAAAAGAAAAGGTCCATCTCAGCACTTGTCACTTCAGGCTCATTAAAAATCGAAGGGGACTAGAGTCATATTTAGCTTTTTCTGGACACTCAAAAATTGAAAAAGCAAAGTTGTGTCAAAGCATCTTTAAAATTTATTTAATTCGGAATAACATCCCTATTCCTTCATTAATCTTAGGTTGAGATAATGGAGTCCACCAATCATGGAATCCCTCTTGAGGGGAATCCTAGTCCATTTTCTTCTTGGGGAAATATTGGTGCTCCATCTATGGCCACATTGTCCCTTCCATGAATCACAATTGGTCTGCCGGTGTGGCTATTCTCAACCTGTGTCATTCAAAATATCGTGATTCTTCAGCAATCGAATCAACAACTAGTTGATACTGAAATTGACCCTTTTCCTTCTTCTTCATTTGTTTCTCCCTCCCCTTCTTCCTCTTCACTTGGTGAAATAGTAATATTAGTAACCAAGTAGACAAGAAGAAGAAGAAAGGGAAGGAGAAGAAGAAGAAGTCAGTTAAGCAAGGGGGCAACCATGAATCATCTGGTGAAAATCCACACACTAAATCTCCCAGATTTCCTTCCATAATTTGTATGGGAGACCATTTTCATCGAGAATTCCTTTTCATCCATCGGATTGTGAGAGAATGGTCCCCCCATTCGCACCATCCAGTGTCATCAACCTCTGGTGATCAGGTTGACAACACACCAACAACTAGTAATAGTGAACTCCATGGACAAAAAGGAAGTTCAAAACTCCATGTAGACTATGTGAAGGGGACCATACCCTTCCCCATTTTCCTTTTTTGGATGAGGCCAAGAGAGTCTTGCATAACCATCCTACTTCACCACAGCAATGTCGGCCTGGATACAAGAAACTCTCACCAAGTCCTTTACTAGTTGAAAATCCAACTAACGTAACTCAATTACCAGTCGAAACACCTATCATTGAGAGTGAATCTTTTGAGTCCATACCAGACCAAATTTAGTAGGTCAAGATGGTAGTCGACCCTGTTTTACCTTCAGAAGGTCCACATTCAGATGATACCATTCTCAAAGAGAATGAGAATGATACCATTCAAATTATTTTTGTTACTTCAGAGTTTGATGAACTTGGGGGAAATCCATCTACTCCTTCACAATAGGAAGAGAATCCCCCAGTTCCTACGACTCAAGAGGTTAATTGAACTGTTTATTCGGTACCCCTCCAAGCAGTCTAGTCACTTCCTTTCATTGGAATCGACTAGTGAGATCCCGCCTTCCTTCTTACGTACCATTCTGGATCATAGTAGAAGTTTAGAAAATGATCGTGTCTGGCACTATCATATATGAAGGGGCATCAGTGAGTATCCTTTCCTCAACTACTTGGAAATTTCTTGGTTCACCATCGCTTATGCCTGTTACACAGAATTTATCAGGCTTTAACAAAGGAACCAGTCGACCGTTAGGGATCCTTCCTAAGTTACCAATTAATTTGAGAAGAAAAATCGTTCACTTGAACATGATGGTAGTCCAAGGACCATTAGATTAAAATCTACTCTTCGGATGTGAATATGTTTACAACATGGAATCTTTTTTTTCAACACTCTTTCGAGTGATTTGTTTCCCGCATGAAGGCAAAATTGTCATTATTGACCAGCTTTCGTTTCTCAGTTCAAACATAGCTTCAATTCAAACATCATCCCTAAATGGTCCTTTTGCATCAATAATGTCTCTTCAACCTTTATTGCATCCACCTAATTACCATGAGTAGTTCGGTGAATGTAACGAAGCTTAAGGGGCATGCACCTTGGTCTGCTTCAGCGGATGAACCCAATTGAAAAGATAAGTTTCCCTGTAGGTTATGTGACTGGAAGTGTTATCTCACACCATTCACCTTTGTCTATTTGATGGACAAAGCCCAAGAAGTGTTTTGATCGCCGACTAAAACCATCTTTCTTAACCATAGTGATTTCCATATGGTTATTGGAAACTCTCCTTTTCTCAATGCCTCGGGCATGCAAACCTTTTTATGCAAGCTAAAAATGACCAATTTCATTTTTTAGCTTTTTAGTTTTTTAGCTTTTTAGTTTTTCAACTTCTTAGGTTAGGTGATTGGTTTGACACACCATACACCTTTGTCTATGTTGCAGATGATGCAAAGGAAGTGTTTTGTCTAGCTGTTGATGAAATCATCCTACCTAACCTCAATAGTTCCTTAGCGTTTTAGTTTTTTCTAGCTTTTTAGCTTTTTAGTTTTGTCGTTTCTAGCTCACATAAAAAGAAACTGAGCATATGTTATCCCACGGTTCAAGCTCATTAAAAATTGAACCAGGCTATGAGCAATGTTATCACATGTCAAGCTCGTTAAAAAATAAACCTACCTATGAGAAATGTTATCGCATGGTTCAAGCTTGTTAAAAAATAAACCTACCACTGAGCATAGTTTCTCATGGTTTAAGCTTGTTAAAAAATGAATCAACCCTCGATAAATAACCTTTTTGATTGCCCTGCTATCACCCTTTTGAGCCTTGGTTGTGTTCCTGCCATCACCTACATTCTTTTGGCCGATCATACGCTTCCACTTGATTGTTTACCTTTCTGAGGAACAGTTACGATGAGTGGTCTTGTTAGCCACCCTCTTCACATCACCATGTTTTGAGAAGTTCTAAGCTTACCCGGAACCAGTTGCTACCCTAAAACGCCACTTGTTCCTAAAAAATGAGTCTCTTTTAAATTCTTTTTAGAATCGTTAAATATGAAAAGATTGTCGAGATATTGGCCTTTCCAGATCGTTAAAGTAAGGGGAAGTACCATCCCTCCTGTATATTTTAATATTTTTTGGACTTGAGGGATTATCTCATGAAAAAGTTCGAGCGCTTGTCTTTTCAGCTCACTAAAGTTATCGAAAAATCGTCCCTTTCGTATTATTTTATCCTTTTTTGGACTTAAGGGATTATGCTCTGAAAAAAGAACTACTGGTGTTTCCATTTCGTCCCTTTCCAAACTCTCTAAACATGAAAAGGACCGAGTTATCCTTGTCATTAAACTTGTTAAAACAATAGCGAAAAACTTGTCCACCCAGACAAGAATGAGTTTCATTGTTGCTAGGCTCGCTAAAACATAGCAATAGGTTTGCCCGGAGGGAAAATTATAGAACAAGCATATCTTATCCTACTCAAGCTTGACAAAAATAAAGAGGTACTGGTCAGCAATGACTAGGGAAAGAGGGAAGAAAAATAAAATAATTTTATTGGTAGCAGGTCACTCTTGAACATGACACTTTCACTCCATCACCATGATTGAGTTGGGTTGTGTTATTCCATTCACCGGTCATATCACCATTGGTCCTCCATACCATCCATATTTTGGGGTTAATGCTACCAATCCATCTCAGTGTCACCGATATGTTCAAGAGAAGTCATTCAGAGAATTCACCATCCATTTAATGCCTCATCCACTGCAATACCTTCACCCTCCATTTGTCATGACCACCATTCCTGAACCTTGCATCGTTAGATTGTTTTTCACCTCTAGAAAATCATTTGCTTCATTTTGTGTCACTGATGTGGGATACACTAAGGCCCTCCTATGATGGGTCACTTCTTGTCAACATCAACTCATTATCCAAAAAGTTGGCTTAGAAACAACCCTTTTAGTACTGTGAAGCTTGCATGCCTCAATGGCAAGTTTCTCACTTCCGGTGACAGGTTTACATCAATGGCCTTCGACCAAAAGATTTTGTGTGGTGTTCAACATCAGATCATATATTCACACCATGTGAATTGTACTGTAGTACCTTGAGGGTCATTATCATTATCGGTGATTCCTCTCGTGTCTGTTAACAACTTATGTTATTGGCTGGTAATTAGGCGATGTATATCCATGTTCTACTTCAAGACTTCTTTTCACATGGATCGACTTGTGCATCGGGCAAAGATTAAATGAGTTTGACGACCCCAGATCTAGTTTCATCCATTCGAGCTACGATATATTCAAGAATATAAGGACATCAAATGTACACAAAAGCTGCATAGATGATCATCCAAGTTAAGAGATGATGACTCTACATATAAAGAATCACCATTCTGTAACTCCAGACGATTATCTGTTCTATGTACATGAAAATGAATTTATAAAGTTGAGCATGGGAATGCTCGCCTCAGCTAGATCATGGAAAATTATATTGTGATGATGTATTGTACTGTATGTTATATAGGTAACCTTCGAGGTCGAATACCTCAAATCCTCATGATAAAGCATTTCACCAGACATCAAAAGATTTATGACTTCATGCTTTAGGGGGCAACTTTTATAGACATATTTGGGCACTACAACCCCAATCTTATATGTCGATAAACCAACGGCTTTTTAACCCCTAAAAATGTTGTTTGATACCCTAAAGGATCATGGTCAATTGATTACATCATTCCCCAGAAGTTCCACCTAAAAAACCACTTAGAACTGGCCAAAACTAGACCATACTGACTGCTCCACTATTAGGGTGTGATGCATAGTGACTCCTACACTAGCTAGGTGCAATGCATACTAAAGAGGCCTTCTGTGGGGTGCGATGAGAGAGAATGGACGAATGTCCGAGAGAGTTTGCTAAGTGGATGCTCATGGAATCTTCTAGAAACTTCTCCTATGACACTTACCTCTCTGAATTCGCCTAGGGATGAGTAAGAGATCCAAGAAATCTCCAAGTGGAACCAAGAGCAACAAGTGGAATGACACTAATAAAAAAGCCCAGAGATGACTCACACCCTTGCAAACCTCTATAAATGGATCCCTCATCTGAGAGATCTAGAGGCTAGAATTTTGTAATTTGTAAGGAAGTGTTGATAGTTTGTCTTTGAGAAGGAGCATTGTATTATTGGGTGATCTTGCTTTTCATGAGGTGAAGAGGGCTTTGATGCTGGGAGGATGATGCTAGATCAGACTACTGGGTTGTAATTCTCCCTTCTATTTTAATAAAGTTCTTTGACTTTTCCTCCATACATTCGTGTATTTGTGAATTCCATTGTATGCTCATTGTATTTTTGATTCTACAATGCTTATGATATAATAGATTGAGATGCTTTGATGGTGTTTTATCACTTTTCCTCTACATGTATTCCTTAAGTGGGATAAGTAGGAGAAGAGTTGCAAGCTCTATCAAGGGGGATAGAAATCAAGCAAGGAGTCAAGTGGAAGATTTAGGTTGGTTCCTTTGCCTCTCTCTTATCTATCATACATAGAGGAAATCCCAAATTGCTTTGATTGTTTGTTTCTAGGATAGTTGTCAATCCTAGAGGGCTAGTAGATCGAAAACACACTAGTTTTCCCGGAAACACCAAGGAATGTCTTATTGAGGAGAGATCTATATTTATTAATAATCTTGTCCATAATTTTAATTCCTTTAACCAAATTCAAATTATGATTTGCATCATCTCATTGCTACTTTGTAGAAACAATTTTCTCTTCTCGTTTTTTTCACATTCCTTTGACTTTTCTTTCATCTATCCTAGAAGTATTTCATCAATCCTCTTAGCTTCTTCTAATATAGGTTTTAGAAGAATGATTGATGACTAATTAAACTCATTCAATTTCCTTTCATACTTCATCAAATCATCATTGGCCTCTTCCAGCTCATTTTAGAAAGAAATGATCTTAGCTTCTAGATCCTCATAGTGACTTGTTCTTTATTTCAATTGGTTGGTGATCAATTCTATCATTTCTTTTGTTTCTCCCAATTGAGTTTTAGAGATGATTACTATTTTATTTGTTTCATGATATTTCCTTCTACTTTATGAGACTCTTTATTTATTTTAGGGAAACAATGAACTTACCTTAAAGATCTACCTTATCTTCAATTCCTTCTTCTGAATATAACTTTTCTATTTGGTTACCTTTACTTCGCTAATCAATAAATTTTGAGATGGATTGTGCCTATTTTACACCTTATTCTCCTTTAGCTACATTTTCTAAGGATAATTTATTCTTTTAACAACTAGTATCTTAGGCATTCATGACTAGGGAGTCTTCTTCATCATCTTGTTCATCACTTGGAAAGTCATGATTATCAATCTACTTTTATTTTTTTAGTACTTATTCTTTCTGATATCACTAATTATTTTTCTTCCTCATATTATTCTTCTCCTTATCTTTTGTTTCTTCACTATTAACTCCTGCATATATGTCCTACGTCTCATCCCATATCTTTATCATGGTTTCACATTGAATTACCTTATAATAATCTGATTTTGAGAATGCATTCAAGATTTCCTTCATGGCTTCTATATCATACTTAATATTTTTTTTTTTCCATCTACTACATATTTACATATGTCCAAGTCAATATCCATTAAATTATATTCCATTTGTATGTTCTATATTGTATAATTTGATCCATCCAATAATGGTGCTTCATCTAGTGCATAGCCAAACTTTTCAACCATGGTCCCTTGCAATCTTCCCTCTAGTTGTATAATTGATAACGAAGGAACCTACTTGTATACCAATGGTTGGAAATATGAATTAAAGAAGGGGTGGGGTCGGGGCGGGGAGAGGTGTATGGGGGGTGTGCGTAAGCCATATAGAATTCAATATAAACTAATTGAAACACTTCAATGTGTATATTATGTCAATCACATCAGTAACATAAAAATACACCACATATATAATGGGGGTGAACTTGTCACTTGTATGTAATATAAGGACATCCCTTCTTTCCACATTTCTTTAATTTCATAGCTAAAAAAATTCTTACAAAGATATGATTTTGGATTCCTTGAAACAATCTTTGATCTCCTTCATCATCTATGCATTACAATGTCTTATCATAGTAGTTTAATTTTTCCCTGTGTGCGCTAGCCAATATATGATGATCAATTGGTCATACAACCTTGGCGGGGCGGGGGGGGTATTTAAAATGGATTTGGTATTAAGAACACTCATTTCAAATTGGCATGATTCAACATAATCAATCACTTTCTTTTTTATTTTGATGGTTAATTGAACCAACCACGATTTAGCGTGTTGTTTCCTTTATAAAACACAAGATTCCATGACTTCTGGAGAAACATAATGAGGTTAGAAAAATAGTTAATTAGAATTGAAGCAAGATGCTTGGAAAGTACACCTTCGATTTCCACTACTAAAGCATGGTGATTCACTTGCTTGTTTTCCATGGCTACATAAATACAAGGTACACTTCGAGCCACATCATTAACTGTATTAGCTTCTCGGACATTCTATACCCTTATATTGTCTTGCTATTGGTGTGGGAAATCCTTTAATAAGTTGTCTTCCCTACAACCCCAACACTTTAATTGTCTCTTCATTGATTCCTTGGCCTCTACTTTTTTTGGAAAATTTGATTTATTTCCACTTGGAGTGGGAAAGTTATACTAGAACTCACTTTTGTAGGTACACTGAGGTTAACACTTTTCTTAGTTTGCTTCTACTGTGTGAATCTTACTTCCTTTATTCTTAAGTTAGCCTTTTCTTTCTCCTTCCAGTTAGTCTAGAATCTAGCCTTATGCTTGGACTATTCATAAAAGTATTTCATCTTTTAGATGGTGTCCTCCAACATCTTAGGTTCATCAAGTTCTATTATGTCCTATTAGGACTATGGAAACCTATTGAGGAAGCATTGGATATTTATATTTTCATCTTTAATATAAGGTACATACTTCCATAGTTGTATAAATATGTTGATATAAGCTTCCATTGTAAGCTATCTCATCTTATGTTCATGGAATCCGCTGCTCTTACTATCATAATACCTTCCAGACAAGCATTTCTCTCTAAAGTACACCTAAGCATGCTCCATGTTATCTTTTTCCCTTGAAGGCTATTAACATTATTGAGGTATTCCCATGATATATTTTCCTACCCTCTCTGGTTAAATATGGTCACTTTTGCCTTCATGTTAATACAATAATTATGCACCTTGAAATGTTTTTGTAGGCCTAGAATCCATGCTTCAACTTCTCCACTTTTCTTAACATCTCAATCAAATGTAGGAGGTTTTTACTTTTTAATTTCTTTATGTAATACACACTTCTCATCCCTTTTCTTCTTATGCAACCTTAGTTTAATTTCTATGTTGGATAGTTTCTCAGAACTTTAAGTTCCACCTTTAGAGGTTTCCATTGTGGTATCTTCACTGGATATATACTTGCTTGCAAACCCATGCTTCCTTCTTGCGATGCTTCCTTCATCCTTATTGGTTTTTGTTCCTTACATCTATATTTTAAGGGGACTATGGACTCCTTTGGACCTATGGGAGTCTAAATGAGTGGAATTCGTTTCAAGTTATTTTTGACAGTGTAGGTATGATAACATCTACAATAATACAACACTTACTTCTTCCTACTTATCTCGGGCCCTAATAATCTTCTCATTTTCATCCTTAGAACTCCTGAGTTCAACCCTCATGCTTTTGAGGGCTTCCATCTGGTTAGGAAGTGTCTCTACTTACCTATTCCCATCAGTTTCCTCTTCTCTATTATGTTAAGTACTATCCATATTTTATTGAACCTTTATGCTGCATAATCCTTTTATTTTCTATGTGAAATGTGTCTTATTACATGTGATGGAAGCACAAACAGAATTGTTAATTTAAATTAAGCATAAATAACAACAAATGCACTAAGTTACCTTGGGGTATGCTATCACTAGGCCATGATGGTCTAGAACTACTATTTGACACATTCAAGTATCAACTAAATAAATTAATATGATTTAAATTCATAGGGTTAGTAAAAAAAATTATTCAAAATACAACTCTTTTTCTACTTCAACATTTTTTAGTCCAAATACTAAACTTTAAGCTCTAATTTTATTTCTGAAAATTCCACTCCTCTTGAACCCATTTATCCCGAGCATTAACCCTTAGCTTGATACCACTTTATGACTGACCCAACCCCCTAATGCCATATTAGGGTTGTGGGGTGTATTAGACCCGGCTTTGAAGGTACATTATGAAGATAAGTTTATATAAAAATACCCATTCTTCTATCACCTCAAATCACAATTTCAATACCATTGTCATCTTCTACTCCTCGATAGCTTTCCAATGATATAAATATTATCTTATTTTAAACTATGGAAGAAATGTTATGGCTTTCAATTTTTTTTCCATTTTAAAGCCACATCATCATCCATACCCATGCGGAATTTTTTTTCCAATTTTAAAGTTATTTCATCATCCAAATACGATTATTATAGTTATATTAGATTATTTGTTTTATTAAAATTTTTTAAAGTAAATATTATTTGAATCGATATATTAATTATAATAACAAAATATTCTTTATGAATTCTTTTTATGTATTTTAAATTATTTGGATTAACACATTATAACTCACCTCAATATTTGAAAATTTAATATTCACATAAACCATTTATATTTCAAAAAAAAATTAATATTTCAAAAAACAAAAAGTTTAATATTCACATAAAGCGCTATATTGAAAAAATATTTAAAATATTTCAAAAAATGAGTTTGGTAGGTTTAGTTTTTATTTTTAACAAATTTATAAATAAAAAATTTATGATTATAAAAAGATGGAAAAAGAATTCATTCATTTTTAAGAAGGCTTACTTTACACCATTGCAATTTAAAGAATATCTATTATAAAATATAAAATAAAATTTTTAAAATATAAAATAAATTTATAAATACCATTTTAATTTATAAAATCATAAATTATAAATTTTTTTATTGTAATGAGTTTGTTTATAATGTGTGGGGAGAGTTCACTAATGAGTGGTGTACTTTATCTTGGAGTTATAGTGGTAGTAGTTGGAATCAACCTCATATAATGCAAGTATGTGAATAGCCGAGTTGCCAATTCCCTATATGGGGTGGGAAGAGACACAATGCATGGGAGAGGCATGTTGGTCATACGAAGTAATACTAATGTGTGGAGATGTGCGAGACAACCCCTTGCTCACCCTCACCCCCTCCCCATAATTGTTTAATGACAAGGAGTAGCAACGAAACAACCAAGGTATTTCATTATGAAGGGTAGTTGTCTTATGTGCAATCATTGTAATCCTCATGCTATGGGTATAACTCCAGCCCCTCCCTCACCGATTTCCATGATTTTCCTTGGATTTTTTTACTCCAAATTCTCTACCGTGTAATGGTTTTGTTGTTTGAATGGTCTTCCTCAACAGTGAGACCCTTAAGTTCCATTGCTTGGATTATCATTTGGCCTGGTTGTTTCCTCATGCATTCTCCTGGTAACTGGTTGATGTTGTTAGAGGACTTACAACCAATCCTCTTTCCTAGTGCCTTTTTTCCTATTCCCTGTCCACATTTGCAAGAGATCTTGAGACAATATCCTACCGTTGACGAGAGCCATCATTGTGCAATTTTCATTCTCCACTCCCTTTGTTAGATTGTAGCCAAGTTTTCTCACCGTGACTTGGCCACCCTTGCCACCCCCTCATTGTTTATGCAGTCCAATTTCAGGCCGAGGGTGCTCATCATACCAAGATAGAGGGCTAGCTGCTATAGAGGTGTTGCATATTACAAAGCTTGAGCAAGCCTACATGTTTGTTAGCGGGTAGAAGCTTTGACTAGCCTATGTCATTCCCAAATGCTATCTATTATTCACAGTGAGATAGTCAAGGTGGGGAGAAGTATTAGAGAAGAACAAGGTTTCTTATCAGATACAAACATTACCCATGGCAGACATAATTAATACATGAAAATACTTGACCTTTATTGTTAGGCAAAGATATTGGTGGAAAAAGTTTTTCTCAACCATAATGAAGTTAAGGGGGTATTCTTTTGGTGTTGGATGAGATCCACTTGTCCATAAAAGATCTATATCAATACCTATAAAGAATGGTAGATCAACGCAACTTCATTTGTAAACTATGTTTCTCACCTAACAAAAGTAAAAAGCCCATTAATGCTCACCTAGCTAAGGCAAAAAGCCCATTAAAATGATCCTCTCTAACTAGTCTCCATAGACCTGTCTTCGTGTCTTTTTTTGTTTTACCTCAAAATTTCTACTTATTCACACATCTGTGAAGCTAATTAGACCAAGGTTAAAAAAAAAAAAATTAAACACATTTGATGTATTTTTAAATTCTCATATTTGATTTTGAAAAACTAAAAATTGTAAATTTCCTAATAACAAATTAGTGCAAATCAAGATAAAATGTTTTATTTTCTTCTCATAAATCATTTAAAAAAAAAAAAAATCCTATTATCATAGGTGACGCACAATATTACCTCCATTATAATTTAACAAGGTCATGGTTTTGCATTTCAAATTGTTGCACATGTGGAAAGCATAAATCGTTTTCCTGAATGTGTTGGTTATACGACCAAAGTCCCACATTGACTAGAAGTGGGGAGGATCATGGGTATATAAGGATGGACAAATATCTCCATTGGTATGAGGCCTTTTGGGGTAAAGCCCAAAAACAAATCCATGAGGGCTTAGGCCCAAAGTGGACAATATCATACCATTATGGAGGTATGTGGTCCCCAGAGTCCTTAACAAGTGGTATCGGAGCCAAGTTCTGAAGTTAGCCAAGTGGATGAATCCTCGGAATGGCGAATGAAGGTGGTGGGCCCTGGTAATATCACGATGGGATCCGTGGATGAGCTCGGTTAGATAGGCAGTGTGCTATGGATTCTTCATGGATGTGTCCTGGTCCCAACACGGTGAAGAGGAGTTGACCTGGGATAGAGCAAGCTCTCGAGGCAGGTGGTGTTGCATGTAAGGCGTGTGCTTCCAACACATTGGAGCGGAGAATCCTCGTTGGTAGAGAGAGGACGGATGGATAATCGTTTGAGGGGAGGCTCGATGGTCCTTTGTTGGAGGGGAGGATTGTTGGGTATACGACCAAAGGCCCACATTGACTAGAAGAGGGGAGGATCATGGGTATATAAGGATGGACAAATATCTCCATTAGTATGAGGCCTTTTGGGGTAAAGCCCAAAAACAAGTCCATGAGGGCTTAGGCCCAAAGTGGACAATATCATACCATTGTGGAGATATGTGGTGTTCGAAGTTCTTAGAGAATGTGCACTCAAGGATAATGGAGCATTTTACTTCGGTTGAAAAGACGAACATAAAGTGCATATACATCTCACAAGTAGACACATGGCTCCACAATATCAAAGTCAAAGTCAAAAGCCAGATGACAAGGATAAGTTGAATATAAATCCTAGAATCATAAGGCAAAATCAAAGTCGAAGTCAGAAGCCAGGCTGTGATAAGGTCAACACAACCCAAAATAATAATACTACAGTGAAGCGCATTAGTGAACCAAAGTCGCAAAAGACGGTTGTGATTCAAAGGAAAGGTGCACCACAAGGTGAATATACACTCTATGTAATACATGAATCTTGGCAAAATTCCTCCTTGAGCTTCTGTCAATTATAGATTTGGGTAATATTTTAGAATTTGATTGTTAAAGAGAGGTTAGTTTGATTTTATTTTATTTTTATTTTTTAAGATTTAGGGGTATGTTTAGAATTTGTAATCAATATAAGGATGGCTATAATCTATTTGTTTTATATTTTGGAGGGGTTTTCTATATTAATTTGTTAAAAATTTCTTGGAATCACAAATTTGAGTTATAAATTTTTCACAATTTAAATGTTCCCCTAGCTACCGAGTTCTGCTATACCAACCATAGAAATTTGAAAATACACCAGTTTTTTATTCGATTTAGCTGTAAATTTGGAAATTCAAATAAGACAAGTTTTTTTTAATAGAAAATTAAAAATTCATTTTTAATTAAAGAATAAATAAATTGAAAATATTACAGTTAATGATGAAATTTAGTAATAAATTTTTATATTAAAAAAAACCTTGTATAAAAGGGTAATGGTAGGTCAAAAATATATAATTATGAGAGATTTTGATGTGCCTTTTTTATTAATACAAATTTAATATTTAAAATAGAAATTTCTATATATTAGTTTGGTAAAGGTTTTTTTTCAATATAAAATTTAATATTTAAAAATATAAATTTCTATATTAAAGAAAATTACAATTACAATTTAATTTGGTAAAGAATTTTTGTTAATAAAAAAATTTAATATTTAAGACTTAAAAAATAGAAAAATTTCTATATTAATCAAGTATAGTAAACAGTAAATTGCATATTAAAAAAGCACAGCAATATAAAATAATAATTTTCATATTAAAATATAGTAGAAAATAGTAAGTTTATACTTTTTTTGAGAAGAGTTTTTGGTTAAAATCACATCGTAATTCTT
The DNA here is from genome assembly GCA_000404065.3 of Pinus taeda. Taxonomy (NCBI): domain Eukaryota; kingdom Viridiplantae; phylum Streptophyta; class Pinopsida; order Pinales; family Pinaceae; genus Pinus; species Pinus taeda. Next base: position 19,985 of record APFE031710657.1, read on the forward strand.
TTGTTGACGAGTTTGGTACCGTTCATAGTCACGACAAGTTGAAGAACCAGATCATGACTGCAGGATAAATAAAGAGAGCAGATCATCCAACATATATATTTGACCAATAGTCAGGACAAGTTGAAGAACCAGATCATGGTTGCAGAAGAGAGTAGATCATCCAACAGATATATTTGACCAAGAGCAGGCTACATTTGACTAGAATAAAAATAATATAAAAAAAAATAATTTATAAATATTTATAAAATATATAATCTCTAATTTTTTCTATTTGAATTTCATACTATGTTATTTTTTTTCCAAATTTGGTAAGTATAACACTACACCACTTCTCCCCTCTTCCCACTAGCAACCAAATCAAAACGTGAACTAAAGTTTGGGTGTGCACCATTCAACTCGATGAACAAGATCTACACTGTGAACAACTCTTTGAAATTGTGTTTTCATTAGGATGGACTAACTCTTTGAAATTGTGTTTTCATTAAGATGGACTAGAAAACTAAATCGACAAGGAGAGCTTTAGGTTGTTTTAGTTATTAATTAATAATGTTGTTATTTTTCATTTTAAAACATTATATTAAATCTACAATTTGAAGACGTGATTTTTTTTTTTTTTTTAAATATATTATTCTATGATGTTTTATTTTGTTCCTATCAAATGGAAGTCAAATTTAATAACTATAAATGGTTCAAAAAAAATTCATACTAAATATATATACCAAAATTTTCAAAATATAACATGTTATACCACACAAAAAATAAAAAAATGTACATCCCACTTAATACTATCTGCTTGAAACAATCATAATAAGATTCACTTAACACAATTGGCAAAAACAAAATAAGAATGAAGATTCACTTAACACAATTGACAAAATCATTTAATAAGAATAAAGATTCACAAGGAAAGAAAGAGGTCATGTGATTATACATCTTGTTTAACACAGAACTGCACAAAATCTATATCGATGGCAACCTGTGATTCACAGAATAAGGGATTAAGTGAATATAAATATAACACGTGTAGCTTTACAAAATCAAAGGTAGATCTGATTCGCCAAAAGCAAGATCACGTGAATATACATCCCACATTGACAAAATCAAGTCAGGGGAGACAGCATGTGATTGGCAGGAGAAACAATAAAGCGAATGTACAATTCCATTCAAAACATACAATCTTCACGAGTTCAAAATCGGAGTTATTCAAATAAGTGGTTGGTTCTTTTCTGTTTGTTTTTTGATTGATTTTGTGGGTATTACACGGATTTGTTGGGTTAATTTTGATTGATATATTATATAGATTTGTTGAAATATTTAATTGTAAGATATATATCATAATCACAATCTAGCGTCAATTTATATTATCAAAATTACAATGTGAAAACACAAAATATAAGCCAGGCAATTTCACTTTAAAAGGAATGGTCACTTTAAAAAACATTCAAACACTCTAATTTCAGATCTTTAGAAAAAAAATGTAAAAAAATCGCCATCTAGCCGAAATCGTAAGCTGGTTAAACAAGTGACATAGACTGCACCTGTAAATGCGGCTAAATAATAGTAGGATATTAACAGGCCTGCAGTTTCAAATCTCTTTTGCCCGTTAAATGAAAATTTAATGACGTTTTTATATTTTTCATGCTTTTCATTATAAGTTCTACGTAAATTTGTGAGTGTCAACTTTTTCTTATAGGGCAACTCTCTTTCAAATACTCTTGCATCTCAACTTTCACTAATCTGTGTGAAAGTGCCTTGTTTTTTCCTAAGTTAGCATATGTGCTTAGAAATAGTGGGATGGGCCGAAGGGACAGTATTAAAGATTGTCCTATAACAAAGACACAGTTTTCGCTGGAAAACAGCACTAATCAAAATATTAGACTACAGAAACACAAGCTTCAAACCAGAGACAATGCATATCATCTGACTCGTGAAATCAAGTTCCTCCCATAAATAACTCCCACATGAAGCTGAACACGGCCTTTGTACATCTCTAAAAACATGAAAGTGACCAATGTAAACACATTTAAAAATAGAAAGTTTGTGTACTGTATCAAACTAAAAACAACGAATGATTCAATTCAAATACATTGCCAAAAAGACCAAAAAATACAATGAAAATGTAAATTTAAATGCAAGTGTTCCTACTTAAGTAACACTCAGACAGACATGAAACAAAACCCAGCCTATAAAACTTTAAATTAAATTTAAATCGAAAATTTTTAAATCCGCACTTTGCTAACATTTAAATTAAATCTTAATCGACACAACTTTGTTAACATTTAAATTAAATCTTAATCCACACATTTCAAAGAGTTGCAAATTAAATTCATACCCACACTTCGCAAAGATTCAAAACTAAAACTAACGATAAAAACAACAAAAAAAAATCACCTCTGCTGTTTTCGAAGATCAGGAAGACACTGTTTTCGAAGATTAGAGGAGAGGAGGAGATTGAGTCTGCAAATCAGAAAATTGGGGCAAAAGAGTCCTCTGCTTGGGCGGTTCTTCCTATGCTAAAAAAATATGTATAGCCCTAAAAAATAAGAAACCTGTGCCTTGCCCTTAAAATTGAGTTACCTAGCATTATTTAATTTTACAAAAAAAAATCATTTAAAATTTACACCACTTAAAATTGAGTTACCTACCATTATTTAATTTTACAAAAAAAAATCATTTAAAATTTACACCAAATCCGTCATTTCTTCTCCATCTGGAATAATCTACTGAGCCGCTGAGGTGAGGTTGACGGAGCCTGTACTCCCTCATTCCCCCCTAAAATTTATGACGGGCAATCGAGATACCTGAACGTCAAATTTACGGTTTGAGATTTTTTTTAACCATCATTTTATACGTTTTAAAAAAAATTTGTGCCGTCAAATACGTTTAAAAATGGAAAAAACGTTCTGTGGAACGTCAAATTCCAGGCCTGGATATTAACTATCAATAAATAGACGGAACTTGGACTTTACCAGGGGGTAAATAATTGATAGGTTCTGGATTGATGTGCATCATTGCACGACTCTGCCTTTCAGGTAGACTGGAGATCGCTGACTTCGAAATTTAAGTTGTTGTATTTTGGTTCTAGAAATTCGTGATAGGCTTTTATGCTTCAATTTGATAATTGATTGGCTGTATTTTGCATAAAGTCAATTCAAATCGTTTTCTCCGTCATTTATTGATGGTTCCAATTAGGTTGAATTATTCTGATTATGCCCGTCGGCGGATAACGATGTCTCAAAGCACACACCAACCATTGATAACCTACCATATCTCGTTCATGTTATATACGTGCGCATAATAGAACATAATTTAGGAGCATTGTTGGAATTTCTTTGCATTGGAGTCTTGACACTCTCCATTGTAGAGTGAAGATTCCGTTAACCTTAAGGATATGAAGAGTGTTTATTTGATCCCTTGTTCATGTGGGACGTCCTATATCAGGGAAACAGAGCGCTGCTGACTTGAGACACGGGAGAACCCCAAGTCTTCAGCTTTAGCAGAGCATGTGCATAAGACCAAGCATCAGCTCTGTATAGAGGAGGCCAAGGTCGTGGCCAAGGTTGCTCAATTCCATCATCGTAAATTCAGGGAGGGTATTGAAATTGAAAGAAGGCCTAACAATCTCAACAGGGATGACGGTTGGAAGATCAGTAGATGTTGGATCCCTGCCCTTACGTCTTAGTGTTTTTTCCTTTCCCCTCCTTTTTGAGCTTTCGTCGTTTTCGTCGTTTCCTGTGGGCACCTTCCCTGCGATTACATCTTAGTGTTTTTCCTTTCCCCTTCTTTTTGAGCTTTCGTCATTTCCCGTGGGCACCTTCCTGTCGTCCTTTTCCTTCTTAATCTATGGTTTTCTATTTGATTTCTTCCGTTCCGCAACCTTCTTTTTATTCTAGGTTGCTCTTCCAGTTTGATGGTTTGTCCTAATTGATATCTTTATGTATATTCTGAACTTATATATATATTTATGTATTATTAGTATTTATAGCAAGTAAGCTCTCTTCTTAATCCTACCATTTTAATTGGTTTATTTATATATTTTTTACTATCAACTTAATAATAT
>APFE031710657.1:26767-84944 GCA_000404065.3 Pinus taeda
GATCATCACACATAAGCCACACACATGAACACCATGATATAAGGTGGAAACCCAATGTGGGTGAAAACCACCTGCTGCAATATGTCTCTATCTTCTTTCAATTAGAAAATTCTTTTGACAATTGTACTGGTGCAGTCCTTTACTAGTACGCAGGCTGCAACCTGTAGAGAGCTACAACCCTCTCTCGTTTTCCAGACTCTCCTGGAAGGGAGCTACAACCCCCTTAGCTTTTGCACTAGCGAAGATACTAATACATAGGAGCTGGCCTACAGAAGGCTACAACCTTCTCTTTCTTCCAGGGACCACGTTTCATAAATTTTCAGACTGGATACTCTTGAAGCACAACACATAATCTAAAAGGCCACGTTTCATCCAATTTTCATACTGGACCCATTAATATCATTGAAGCACATAATCAATCAATCTTCTGAATCACCCAAACACCATATCAATACATATACAAGGATAATATATGTGTTAGCACCCAAATCTAGTCCATCAGATCACATAAATATGAGTCATTATGATCCTGATCCAATATTAGTTCTCATCCATCAATACTGAAGCTAAACACAATCAACCAAACAGGATATGCAGAACACTGACACCTTTAAACTGTCATCAGAACCCATCAACAACCAGAACCACCTGTGACTTCAAATATCATAGCTCAAATTGTATACGCTACTACAATGAACCAAACCTGCATACAAATGCGCTTACACCAAAGCCAATCTGGGTACAGATCTATAAATATTCAAACATGACTTGCAGCGATTCCAATAAGTTATACCCAGATCAGATCATTACAAGCATAAGTATACAGATCTAGAATAAGCATAATCAAATATATAGAGATAGTTCATTTCAAACCATTTGATCCCGATCTATCCTTAGACCTTGTTCTCCATCAACCAGTGAGATCCCTCTTTAGCTCAGATCCAGATCTGCACCATAACCCAATCACAGTGTTCTAGATCTAGCACTTTTTAAAATATTCAATAATTTAGATGATGCTTTGTCAAATGATCTCCTTCCCCTTTTATAGTCTTAGGCCTTTCACAATACCACCGTCCAAAACCATAATAACACAATACCATGAACCCAATACTTGGGATCAACACTTTTGGATACAATACCACGGACCAAAACCATAGGATCAAAAAACTGTCGGACCAATACCATGAACCAACCATGAAAGTGCGTGAACTTTTCTCCACATGAAATAAACTTTTTCTCCACATAAAAGTGCGTGAATTTTTTTTATTTTTTTATTTTTTTTACATGAAATAAACTTTTCTCCGCATAAAAGTGCGTGAACTTTTTCTCCACATGAAATAAACTTTTCTCTATATAAAAGTGCGTGAACTTTTCTTCACATGAAATAAACTTTTCTCCGCATAAAAGTGCGTGAACTTTTCTCCACATGAAATAAACTTTGCTCCGCATAAAAGTGCGTGAAATTTTCTCCACATGAAATAAACTTTTTTCTACATAAAAGTGCATGAACTTTTCTCCACATGAAATAAAATTTTCTCCGCATAAAAGTGTGTGAATGTTTCTCTACATGAAATAAACTTTTATCTTTATGAAAGTGCATGAACTTTGCTGCACTATAATTTATCATCTGAGATGAGTGGGTTTCCATCAAGTACAACATATGTATCATAATGCCAACATCTTCTTTCACAAAATTTCCATTATTCCTTATGTTTCTTTGTTTACAATGATTATATTTTCTTCTATAGCAATATTTAGAGTGATACCTAGGTTTGCCACAATAATAACAATCATCATTTCTCTTACCATGATTTGGAAATTTAGATTGTGTCATACCTTTCTATTTTACTTGAAAATTACCTCCTTTGTTCTTTTCCAATGACTTGTCTCTGCATAGATGTTTACCCTTGGCTACCAACACCAAATCTAAACTATTAGAGCCCAAATTAAAGCTCTTCATCCTATATTCCTCTCACAAAAGAATCCTTGTCAATTCATTAAATGGAGGGGGCTCCTCTCTAGTTGAAAGTATTGAAACAAAAATTTGATAATCTTGTACTAATCTATTTAATGTGATGGTGATGAAGTCATTACTAAAGACCTTTTCACCAATATCTCCTAACTTATCTTAAATCTTTGACACGAGACATGAAATTGCTTATATTTTCATTTGTTTCCTTTTTTAGAGATAAAAGTTTAGTCTTCAAAAATAAGATTCGGTTTGTATTTGTTGTTTCATACAAACCCTTGAGCCCACGTTTTTTTGGATGTCTTGTAATCTCTTATGTGATGAAAAATATTGTCCTTTATGGACATTCACAACAACACCTTTTTTTTGTCTCCTTTTTCTCCCAATCTAGAACAAAGGCTGCAATAGAGGGTTTGGGATCATCCCTAGTCACAATTGACCATAAATTATAACCCTCTAAAATGGTCAACAACTTGAATTTCCAGTTCACATAAAACCATCAATTTTAGCGGATTCATTCAGATAAGCATGATCCAAAAGATTTGACATTTTTCCACAAAAATATATTCAATCTTCAGAAAATATTGAAGGCTAAATCTTTAATACAATCTCCCTTCACCACTTACAGAAAATTTGTATTTCTCCTTTAAACCATTCATAATTTATCCTCCATAAAACAAAACAAACTCATATAAATTATTTTCACCATAAAAGAAATTTATCCCTAATATCTCCTTTAAACCATGCACACTTTACCAAAAAAAAAAAAAGAAACTCAAATAATATTTTTTTAACCATTAGGAAAACACCTCACACTATCTTTTAATAACATCACCTCATAATTTGGGCTCTTTTAGTACCAATATGATACCTTTTTTAAAATACAAAATAGTTACTCCACATGTAATGACTAGATAACACTTACTCCATGTTTCCATGGAAACGTTGTCGACTCGTTAAGTTGACAATCTCCCTTCACTAACCTGACACACAACACATTTCACATGATTGTGTTCTAATTCCACCATTGTTATATTGATCATAATCATTAACAATTACAGTTTGTCAAGACAACCACACATTCTGTTATCACTAAAAAACAATCACCTAGCCATTTCTAACTAGGTGGATCAAAATACATCATGTAGGATTAATTTTACCATAGTAAAATAACTTTCACCATGAGAAATAATTTAGTAAACCATTTTTATTAAATTATTTCTGATTAAAATTAAAAAAAAACCCGTAATAATAATTGAATAAATCGTTATTTATTTAATTTTCTCTAGGAATAAGTATTAAATCATTATTTGATAATTATTCCTTGTCACATGTAACTAAATCACCTCGGAATAACTAAATAAATCATTGTTTATTTATTATTTGTTAATTATATTTTTGGAATAATTGTTAAATCACTATTTAATAATTATTTCAATTTCACACCTCTTAATCCTCACAAAATAGTTAATAATCATTTTGTTTCTTAATTATTTCTAAATATAGATATTTCACCATTTTGAATATCTTTTCCCTCTCCAAAAATATCATAAAGTATTCCTAACAGTTAGATCTTGATTTGGTCAATACTATTTTATTATTTTTATATCGAGATCAACCCAATACTTCGGTATAAATAAGAGGGGTTTCCATTGATTATTCACCATGATCATTATCGTCGTCACCATTATCGTCTTCTTAGATTTGATCTCCCACATGAGTTTCATTATTTGTTTTGGGTTTTTCACATATTGAGAGAGAGCATAAATCGTTGAAGCACAAGGACATGAAAGGACACATCCCACAGAGGGGGATTTGTAGACCCTTTTTGTAAATATCCTTCATTAGTTGTTATCAATAAAGATTACTCATTTTAAAAGTCTTCCCATATTGGGTTATTACCTTGGATACTTATTGTTGTTTACTATTTTGGATCGCGTATATATTTTTATTACAAGGTTTTCTCGTTTTATTATTGTATATCTAAAGTATAATCAACCACATATTGGTGTTAGGGTCACTTGTCACTAGTGACTTACGTGAAGTATTTTTGGTACAGTTGCTAAGAATTTTCATAGTAACACATTCATTCAACGATTCGCAACCAGTGACTTCTTAACAACAGGGATGACTCTACAAAGATTCACCTCCCAAACAACGCTCTCACAAAAACTTCACACAAGCATCTATGTCGCTTTCACATGACAACATCTACCACAGATCTCACACTCTACACATTGATTCACCAAACCTCCCACGCAACTTTGATACCATATCATAGATGAATACTCACAAAAAAATCTTGATGATGACATTCCACATACTACAATTTATACATAAATTGAGTTGGAGATTCAACAGTGCATCCTACTGACTATCCTTATTTCCTACCTACATTGTCGACCAACATTTCATCGTCGGCTATAGAACAGTCTTCACCGTCACATGAATAGACATTGTGATTATCTATTTGATATTTCTTTCTTTTTAATGTGTGGAATATTCCCTACTATCTTCTCTAATTATATAAGATAACCATTTTAGATCTGTTGTATATTCCCTACTAAGCTTAAATTCTTAAAAAAAACTCATATAGATTTGTTATATATCTTAGTGAACTACTTCAGATTAAAATGAAATAGCTATGAAATAATATCCTAAAATTTTATGCAAGTGAAAAATATATTCTTAAAAAAACCTATTAAAATTCACCAACAAGGTGGCCTCTCTTGCTATCTCTTCCCAAGAGATGATTCAAATAACTAGCACAATATTAATGTGATTGATATATGCGGATAAACGTATATAAATCACATATACAACCACACTAGCAAATGCAGTTGATATACACCCATAGGCCTGTATGGTAGGGATTTAATATTAATATAAATTAATATATAATTATAATAATTATATTGCAATAATAATTAATATGTTATTATTAAATTATATAATAATGTGGTAATCTTTTGGTCTACTATTCACAAGTGGTTAAGTTTTTCCCTGTTTGGACAATTGGAGGTTCCATGTCTCTTTGGCTTCAGTTGATAGTAGTTTCATGGTATTTTGGTTCGTATTTTCTATTGGTGTTGTATGGAATTGGACCTTGTGGATTACGAACCCTCTCCTTCCCTATGTTTGCACATATTTGTGGATTTTGTCAATGAGTTAAAATATTCTCCCATTTCTGCATTTGTTATTCCTTTCGCTATAGGTGTTTGTGGTTCCCTTGAATTTGGTACGAAGGATTTTCTGGTTAAGGTATTTACTAGTGGTGATAATGATGGCTTTAATAGTGGGTTCCCTTCTAGCCTCAGGATGGAAACATGACAAGTTTCAGAGGACTAGAGCTTCGGATCCCTTGGTCATGTTTGGGTTGGGTGTGCAAGTTTTTACTCCAGGGTTTTTTCAGGGTGTCGAATATGAAGTTTCATCACCCCTCTCGCATGTCACTATTTTGGACTACCAAACCCTCTAGGGTTTGGTTCAAATATTGCGGTTGTGTTTTATAGAAATGATCCTTTGGCTTGGTCGGTCTCCTATGAAGATTTTCCCTCCAGATCTTGAAAGGTTCATTTTAGTAAAATATCCATGCATATTTGAGTTGGTTCAATTAAGAAGCCTCACTGTGTCAAGTACTCCAAGTGCTTGAAGTTGTTGCTAGTTCTAGTAGGAGATATTAAAATAGGCAGGGTTATGGTGATGGCAGAAACATTGTTGGTGTTGTAGGCCATTTTTTCACATCTAACCAATAGGCATCCTAATGGGATCAATCAACATCCTATTCCCTTTTACATCATCAATGCGTAAAGCCCTATTCGTGACTCTCTCATTCCCAAGAGTTTCTATCCTAAACTGCATCATCTGAGTGAATTTTAGGACTAACGCATCCTGGAGCAGATTAGTAATGTTGTGCTAATTCCCCATTTAGAATAAAACCCAAGATGGTTATCATTTTCTTATCAAGTTCTTAAGGATTCACCATGTTTTCTTAATTAATTGATTCCCATGAGAGTTTCTTATGTAAATTTTATAAAAAATTTAACATAAAACATATGCTAAACAGTAGCAAAATAACAACAAAGAAAATCAAAATACAACACACAATACAGAAATTTGATGAGGAGTTCACCCCTCATGGGCTACATCTCCTCGGTCTAGATTCCAATGCTTGTCCCTCTCTATTATGCTCAAAATTACAGAAAACATGTGTTTACAATGCTCAAATTCCTCTAAAGCCTATCTCAATGAGTTCAAAATAGCCAAAACTGCTAGAATTGAGTATTTTTTCACGTAATTTAGATAAAACTAAAGAAGTTATGACCTCTCCCAGTTCTCCCATAATTTTCTTAATAAATTCCCCTTTTTCAGCCACTAACCATCAAATTTTGCCTAAAATCCACCAAATTAGCCACATTTCAGCCACCAGAGCCACACTTCTCAGCGGGTTTGGAAATCATAATCGGCAAGGACCAAAACCCATATGTTGTGGCATCGGTAGGCCCGATGGGGATATAAACTGCAAAATATAAAAATATCGTGTCTCGGCAATCTATCGGAAATCGCAATCGGTGATTACTGCCAGAATTGTATTGCAAACACCAACCATTTTCTACAATTGCGATATACGATAAATTGCATTGTAACCTGTCTTCATTAGGGCAGATTATTTAATACACCTCCACCTCTAATTTGTGATATGCAATATCGCAATCACAAATCAACACTGCTGGGGGCTGATTCTTAACCTGCAACATCTGTTTTTCCCCGATATGCGATATGCAGGACCCAGTGGCAACCTTTTACTTGGCGCTTCCTCATTCGTTGGGACCTTTGTGATTTCATCCAATCCTCCCATGTGTCCAATTCAAACCTGAACTTTGACTTGATCTAACTTCTTTGCATGAGCTCAGATTTGAGTGTCATTCATACCGTTAGATTCAGAATGACGAGCTTTTCAATCTGAAGCTAATCTTATCAAGATTCTGACCCTTTGATTTTTGAGCATGATTTTGAGCACCTGATCAATCACCATAGGCACATTTGTATGGTGGCCCATCAGTCCCACCTGGTTATAAAGTCTTTATCTGGTACCTTCTCTAGTACATATTCCCATTTATGGACATCATCCATGTCTTCCACTTCAAGAATTCCATTTGGTGTTGCTCTTATGAGTGTTGATCATCCTACTCCTTCTCCTCCTCCTACACAAACTATTAAACATAAGGTTGGCCATTATGTTAGTGGGAAAAGTCCTCTTCAACATCCTTACTGTCCTTATGTTGGGTACCCTTCACATGGGGGCAGTGCATCCATCTTCCCCTCCCTCTTTGGTAGGGGGGAACTTGTTGTTGGTATCCCTCAAATTGGAAACCAACCTGATTATAGTCCTCCTTTTCCTAGGATGGCTGCTAGTGTTTGGAAGGCTACTTTTCTCATTCAGCCTAGTTTGATGTTAGGTTCATTATTTGTTTCCCAATCTGTGCCATATTCATCTCAAATTCCTATCCATCAATCGATACCTCAACAAGCTCAAATTCACATGACTCAACATGTATAGGTTGTGATCACATCTCAATCCGTTCCTTCAGTATCTAGTACTGCCCAGGTCCCACTTACTCAACCTTTGCAATTTTCTTTACAATCTCAATCACATGAATAAGGTATTCCTCAAATTTTAGTAGGATAGACTGTATACGACATGGCACAACCTCAATTGAACCCTCTTTATCATGGGAAAATGCAAACTCCCATCAGGCAACAGTATAGACCTTATCAGAATATACCTTAGGTACCTTTCCAATGCCAACAAATTCATTATTATCCTAGCGCTAGTCAACAAGGTCATTTGTATTCTATTTATCAAAATCCTCCTCATTCTGGTACCCAAGTTTCTTATTACCATAAACCTCCTTATCTAGGAACGAAAATGCATGTTTCCAAAGCTATTCCTGCATATCCAGGTCATCCCCCACCAGAATTTAATCGAAAGTTGTTTTTTTTGGCCACTCTCGAGTTTCCATATTTGACTCGGCTCACGAAAGACCCCATCACTTATTTGCCTTGGTGGCCGATTATTCCTACTAAATTTCCTTCCAATATCCCTAAATTCAATGGGAATCTAGGAGAAGACCCGTCGATGCATGTCATGACTTATCATCTATGGTGCTCATCAAACTCCCTTAACGATCATTTTATTCAACTTCATCTTTTCCAAAGAACACTTACGGGTACCATTGCTAAATGGTATATTGAGTTACCTAGAGCTTCATTCCATGATTTCATCTCCTTAGCCACAACCTTCCCACGCTCTTCTAGTTGCCCATCAAATATGAAACTGTTAACCAACTTCAGACAATTTTATTCCACTAACCTTTGAAATCACATTCATGAGTGGCGGCATCATCGTCGGTTGGTCAAAACTTATGTTCCTGATCAATTTCTCGGGAATGGTTTACCAAATATCTGTTAGCACCCATAATAGAAGATGTGGCCAAAGGTGGGGTCATGGTTGAAGAGAAACTAATTACTCGTGCACAATATTTGGATCTAGTTTATACCCAATGTAGCATGCTCTACGATAAGATACCTCATGCTTTGAGACCTTTGAATATTGTTCCTTCTCTGCCTAGTAAAGAATCTGATGTTGCTGATGGCATTATTGGTTCTGCCAGCTCATAGATGGTGGGTAGACCATCTGGTATTTCTCCACTCGAATCTACTCAAAATCTTCAATCCCACTCTCCTACGACTTCTCCCTCCAAGATAAATGTTGTTTTATCTGATAAAGGCAAGTCTCATCAGCAACCTAGAAGTAAGAAGCAAGGAAAAGGTAAGAAAAATAAAGACCCTTCTTTGTAGGATAAACAAACAAATCAATCTTTTGATGAGAAATAGAAGCCTCGATATCCTTACTTTATTTTCAATGAGGAACACTTTATATGTGATTTTCCTCACCATGCCGAAGTGAATCAATTTCTTAAATCCTCCACTTCTCCCATAGTGTTGACTAATCCGTTTCCTAGAGACTCATATGGTTAAGCGAGACCCATCTTCCTCTAACACGTTTTGATTTTTTTCCTCCTTAAATCCGAGATATGATGTTTTAGTATCTACTCAGAACAAGGATTATGGTAATGTGAATCCATCGAATGGTCAGGCCACTAATCAATTTGCTAGTTCGCCACCATCCTTGTCAGATCCCATTCTGCCTTCGATTCCTAATGCATTGACTATTAAACCTCCAAAAGGTGTTATTCATAAGTCCGCTTTCAACCCTCATGTAAGATCCACTTAGAATTATAATGTTGTTGAAGGATTGGCTCAGTCTCCATCAGCTATGTTGGATCTTGAGGTGTTGTAAAATTTCCCCACCCAAAAGAAGGCTTTACTTTCAACTATCAAATGCATGGATCAATTGGATTCCAACCTCATCATTTTCTCTTATGAAAACTATACCCCTCAGCCTCTAGGCCAACTAGTTTTTATAATCCAAGTCATCATATGTGGTAATAATATTCATCATTCTATCGGGGATGAGGGAACCTTGACTTGCATTATGTCCATCTCTTGCTAGAAGGCGATTGGTTTTCCTCAACTAAGTCGGTCGACTAAATCACTAAAATCCTTTGACAGGAGAACTTACAAACCTTGTGGGATTTTGAACTCCCTATAAGTTGAATTAGGGGGAAAATTTGTGTCCATAGAAGTTGAAGTTATTGAGGAACCTCTTGATTACAATCTTCTATTGGGACGTAGATGGGTTTATGCTATGGTTTTCGTTGTTTCGACTTACTTTCATATGATTGTCTTTCCTCATAAAAGTAGGATTGTATCCATAGACTAACTCACCCTTTTCTCCTTTGATTCAGATGCTACTGGAAGTGTCCCTCTTGTAGGGGAAACACTACAAACATATCAGCATCTCAGAGTTGGATTGCTAAAAGATTCTTCGCTTATGGGAACCTTTTCACTCCCTACTCCTCTCCTTCTCGATAGCTCATCTTTGGTAGCCTATATCAACATGATATCTTCTTATACTATCCTATAGAATCCATGGACTGTACCAAATGGAATTGAAATCCAATTTTTTAGCAACCAAATTCCGTTAAGCCTTATTGAACTAGATTACAAAGCCATTTATTCGGCTTGTGCAGTTTGTTATTTTGACTCGATTAATTGGGTGGATAGATCATTGGAATATGGCACATCTTCCAATTCTTTCTTGCATTTATTCCCTACCGATGAAAGAATCATGGAGATCATGATGTCGAATGATGCACCGTGCTATGAACATCACCATCATTCCTCCTTACCTGATTCCATTGAGGATAGTCTCAATGATGTATTCTCGCTCAATTTTGTTAAACTCTCTACAAATTTTGTGTCCATTCATGAAGTCGATTCAGAAAGGAAACTTTCGAATATCGAGGCGACAATACCTCTTGATATTTCTGTTAAGCCTCGTGCTGCCGAAAATATACACATTGGAGCATCTTGTTCTCTATCTAAGATCAAGACTTATCAAGCCCTTTTTCATGAGTTCTAAGATATCTTTTCCTGGACCTATGAGGAGATGCTAGGTATTGAACCAAATATAGTTGTACATGAAATTAAGATGTACCCCAATGCCAAACCAGTTCGGCATTGCCTTCGTGTGGTCCATCCCAAGAATGCTACTAACATTAAGGCTAAAGATTAAAATCTTCTTCGAGTTGGTTTCATATACCTTGTTCCTTTAACTGATTGGGTGTTGAATGTAGTTATTGTCATGAAGAAATAGGGAACCATTCAAGTGTGCATCAATTATTGGGAATTAAATTGTGCATTTCCAAAGGAACATTATCCCACCCTGTTTATTGACCAGATTTTTTATGATTGTGCTAGATGTGAAATTTATTGCTATAATAAAATCAACATTCTCCTAGTAGACCAACCTAAAACTGCTTTTATTTGTCATCGGGGCACTTTTGCCTATACGAATCTCCCGTTCGATTTAAAGAAATTTGGGGCCACGTTTCAACGTGCCATGGATTACACTTTTCATGATATCAAACACATTGTTCAACCATATTTGGAAGGCCTCCCTTTTCACTCCAAACATCGGCTTGATCACCCGATGCATCTTCGGGATATTTTTCCTCATTGTAGACATTATAAACATCCAACTAAACACACACAAATGTGTGTTTTGTGTTAGTTTTGGTCGGCTTATGGGTTTTGTCATATAAAAATAAGGAATTGGTGTTGATACGCTGAAAGTGCAAGAAATAGTTGGGTTTCCTGCACCTTCTTCTCTTGTTCAGTTACAAAGAATCCAAGTGAATGTTATCTTCCTATGGATATTTGTCCCTAATTATGATGAACTAGCCAAAGGATTCACTTTCTTACTGAAAAAAGGGTTCCCTTCCATTGGGATTATGCTACTTAGAAAGTGTTTGATGCCTTGAAATATGTAATGGTTTGAGAATCTCTTCTTTATCCCCCTCATTATCAGCATAACTACTTCTTGTATCTTGTGGCTACCATTTCTATTATAGTGACGATATTATTCCAAGAATATTATTTAGGGACTGAAGATCCCATTTATTATTTGAGTCAGAATCTTAACGATACCAAAATCATATATTCCCATGTAGAAAAGTTAGCTTTTGTGGCCATTCAAGCTATCCAAAGATTTCACCATTACATCTTGCTTTGAAAAAATATGTTTGTTTCAAATTGCAACCCTATGACACACATTTTGTCATGTCAATTGTTCGGGGGGAAGTACTCGAAATGGATTGTCATTCTACAAGAATTTTACTTGGACTTTATCAAATCCAATTCAAAGAAATCGTTGGTTTTCGCAAAACTAATGCACAATATCCCTTTCCATGATTCCAAATCTACATCTGAAGATTCTATTCATGACAAGTCTCTGTTTTTTATCTTGTCATATGAACCGTGGTATGGGGATTTCCTGATTTATCTCCAAACCTAGACATTCCAGTCTACTACCTCTCGATCTAAGCAACAATGTATCTATTACCAAGCCCAAAATTATATCATTATCGATGACACCCTTTACCATCATGGTATCGATATATTTTTATCAAGGTGTCGCACACTAGAAGAGGTCGAGAAAGTCCTGAACGAATGCCACTTAGGGGCATGTGGCATACATTTATCTGGTTATGCTACCGCCCAAAAAAATTTCCATGCTAGTTACTTTTGGACCACTATCTTTCGCGACATCCTCATTGTCCAAAAGTGTCATGCGTGCCAGATATATGATCATAAGGTTCATGCTTACTTGCTTTGTTGCATCCCATTATCGTCATTGGTCCTTTTGTGAAATGGGGGAATCGACTTTATGACATGTAACTCTCACTCAGCCGGGGGAGATGGTTACATTACTGTCACAATTGACTACTTTACTAAATGGGCAAGGCGATTCCTACATTTAACAACATTGGCGAAATGGTTGCTTACTTCTTTTTCAACCATGTGATCGTACGATTTGGTGTTCCACAAGAAATACTCATGGATCATGGAAAACATTTCTAGAATCACATGATGACCAAACTAACTACTAAGTTGGTACTTTCCCATGAAGGTTATGCTCCCTACTATCCTCAGGCTAATGGATAGGTTGGGGCCATCAATATATTTCGTAATACGATGCTTCAATGCATGGTAGGGGTCCATAAATAGGACTAACATTTTCTTATTTATGTTTCTTTGTCGGCATACTAAACCTCACTGACGACTTCTACCAGATTTACACTTTTTCAATTGGTATATGGTCTGGAAGTTATCCTCCCAATTGAATGTGAAATTACATCATTGAAACTAGTTATTGAAATTATTCCTACCACTTCTATAGAGGAGAAGTGTCTTTTACATCTAACTCGGTTAGATGAAACCCGATGCGATGCTACTATAGCAAATGAAGCTCATAAAAGACACATCAAGGAGTAGTATGACAAAAGTGTCAAGCCTCGTGTCTTCTCAGAAGGAGACCTTGTTTTTTTATATAACCAAGACTCTGATAAGCTAGGTTCAGGAAAATTTCAACCCATGCGGCTAGGTCCATACATTGTCAAGCGAATCCTTTCAAAAGGGGCCTACGAGTTAGTATATTTTGATGGAATTCCTCTGGTGCAGCCTAGAAATGGGTTGTACTTAAAAAATACTATGCTTAATCTCAAGTGAAACTGTGTACATACTATATATAAGTGTGTTGAGTGTGTTTGTAGTGTGTCTTTTCAGAGTTTTACATGATTTTTATTAATCCCTTGTACGTTTGGTTTGTAGATGTCGCTATCTCTTGAAACTTTCGTCGGTTATGCTATTGGTGTTAGTCGTAGTAATTAGAACTTATCTTCCAAGTTAGTGAGTCTGCAATGGATTTGTATTGGTCACTCCACAAACAACATCATTGAATATAGCATAGTAGTCAAGCTACTGTCTAATGTTATTGTGCATGGTATCCATTGTTTAGTCATGAGACTTGACTCACAACTCGTAATACTACAACTTTGTAGTGTCTATTCAGTTACGAGTTCCACCATATTATGCATGGTTTTAAGAGTTCACCTTCTAGAAATAAATTTATTTTTCATACAATATGAACACATTTCTAGAAATCTAAACACATTGACAGATGCACTAGCTAATCATGTGTTAGATAGATAACGAATGTAATTAAATTTCAATGCACATCACATCATATTGAAAGTACAATAGAAACCCAGAAACTCTCTCTCTCTCTCTCCATCTCTCTCTCTCTTCTCTCCTCTCTCTCTCTATATATATATATATATATAATATATATATATATATATATATATATATATTATAAGTTTGGTTTTACAAGATTTGTCTTGAGACACATATCACTACATTGCCCATATGAAAAACTACATGCAGAGATCTAAGTAGTCAAATCAGAGGTGCTCATGATAGAATGACACTGCACAAGCCACCTTGCGCAGTAGTCAACCAATACGACTAGGAAATCCTATAGTGTATCACTATAGTCGCAGTGGAATTTGGTTGACCACGATTTCATCATTCTCATGTGTCAACCCTTCCATGTGGTGCACTACCTTAGATAGGACATCTACCACATCTGGATCTTGTAGCATATCTTGTCCTACTGAATCGACTTTTGTTGGTTCTACTGCCTCCTTGTATTGTTGTTCCCCTACACGATAGAGATATGAAGACCCAATAGGCTGAATTATTCCCACATCTACATGAAGCATCAATAGTTTAGTCTCAGAAACATAAAAAAACAAAACAAAAAAAAATTGTAGAACTTTTAAAAGCTTAAAAGGTCAAAATTTCTTACCTGAAGCACCCCATTCGTCACCCTCAGGAAGCACGAGCTGAGGGGCATGATAGAAATCCATGCTTGTGTAAGGATAGTTGTTGATCATAATAAAATGTTTGCACAACCATCTGAAGAAGGTTGGTGAAAAATCGATTGCTGATGGCCCTACATGTCAGGACATGTGATCTATCCACCCTTTCATCCTTGAAGCTGAAGTAATGGAAATCATTCTAGTGCAAAGGAAACTAAGATCACATCGTATCCAAAGTTATTTAGTTTCCCATCTTTTGCTTTAGATAGTTGTTCTTTCATATTGACCATAACTTCCTCACTCTAGTTGAAAAGTGTTGGCTATAGACATTCCAACCCATATTGCATGTATGATCGACTTACTACATGTAATGTTGAGCTACCTACAAATCCTACAATAATGAATATGATCGTTCTCAAAGGTAACTAGGTCACATTTTTTATGTTGATCTTTCCATCTTGGGTTGGTTGGGCTTGAGCTCTACAATAGACAGCGATATAATCTTTCACTGTCTCCCCACCACTTCTACTATCTAAGAGAGATATGGGGGAAACTCTCATAGACAAACCTATTAGAAAGTAGATGTCCTCTATCTTTATCTCGACCAGATGTTATCCAAACTTGAACACTTGTGCCTGAACATCCCATGAACAAAGAAGGTATTTCAATAATTCCATCTTTTGCCTCATACCAGGAATCGAGAATAATTTTAGTAATCAACAGTTCTTTAATTCCTAGATGGTAGTAGGATCATTTGTTGCATTCAAATATTGCTCCTCCTATTCTCTTTCTCTCCACATGAAAGCCAATTTATGCTAATGAACCACTGAAACATCAATAAGAGATTCATTAGGACATTTTTTCTGCAAAAAGATTGACAAAGTTTTATGAAAAACTACCAAACAATTTTTTATTTTGTGCTCGACGCACCCCAAAAGAGAAAACCAGAGCGTTCCATCCCCGCCTGCAGTGTATGACTGCTTAGGTGCAACAAACTTTTCGACCATATGGGCCCTCAACAACTCAAAAATGTTGCATGAAATCATAAAATGGAACAAAAAAAGAAATATAAAGGTTTTAGCTCCTACCTGGAAGTGATGGTACTCAAAATGGTCTACTCAATTGGCCACAATTAGCTACACAAGCTAGATGGAAAAAGTACTTAGAGCTCTCATTGTTGAAGATAAATGTGAAATGGTGAAAATGAATAGTCATTTTGTGAATATATATGGTCATATTTCCATTATTTTATTCATATTTAATGTTTTCACCTAGTCATGATTCATTTTTGCTATGAAAAAGGTATGTTTAATCCTTTATGTGTTGTTCTGAGCAGGTCGACAACTGTTAAAGGATTTTGTTCTTCTTTAAATAGGTTATTTTGACCGAAGAGTACAATTTTATCTCTTTTTTGGGCTCTTTAAACCTACAAAAAAGGATCCCCTTTGAGTCCTCTTTAAGCTCTTTTCAGACTCCCAAAACATGAAATGATTGTCGAGCACTTGAATTTTCAAACTCGTAAAAGTAAATGAAAATACATCTACACAATATAATTTTAACCCTTTTTTAGACTGACATAGACTAATTACAAAAAAGGAATACCTTAGCCTAACATGGCTAAGAGGTTCTCTTGAGTATTATTTTCTACCTTTTTGGACTTGAGAGACCATCTACAAAAAGGGACATGTGGAGTTTTCTTTTTTGCCTCTTTTTCAAACTCTCTAAACATGAAAAAGAAGTCGAGTTTTACCTTCGTTGGAGTTGTTAAAACATCAAATAATGATGGAATTGTCAAGCATGACAAGGCCAAACCACTCCTTCTCTGGGTTCGTTAAACATACTCAGAGGGATTCATCTGAAGGATGAAATTACAGATCAAGCATATGTTATCCTGCTCAAGCATGTTAAAAAATAGAAAGGTATTGAACAATATGGTTGGGGAAATTAGGGAAGCTCAGTACTTCATTTGTTAACAGCAGCGAGTTGCCATTGAACACGACACTCTTCCACTTCATCTCCATGGTTGTTGGTTTGGGTAATCTTCTTTCTTTAGGTTCATCATACCTTCAAAGAACCTCCATTTTGGTTTTGGGTCAATGCTTCCAACTCCATTCAATGTCGTAGGTGTGTTCAAGAGAAGCCATCTAGTTGATATCTATTACAATAATCTTATTCCTTCATTCAATTCTTGCCTTTCCTAATCTAGTTCCATATCAACATCATTCTGATCATTCTACATTAATCATCATACCCGTTTTGTGTCATTTATGGGGGATACATCAAAGCCCTCCAGCAATGGGTTGCTTCCTGTCGACATCAACACATTATCTAGTAAGTTGACTTAGAAACACATATCAATACCTTTGTGCTTGCATACAACAATGATAAGTTTCCTTGCTTTCGGTCACAGGTTTACATCAATGGCCTTTGACTATAATATTTTGTGTGTTGTTTGACATTAACTCATTCATTCACACCATACGAATTATACTTAAGTACCTTGAGAGCCATTACATGTGGTTTCTCTCACATACCTTAACAGATTACATTATTGGTTGATAATTAGATGGTGTCTACCATTTTTTACCTCATCTTATTGATTCACATGGTTAGACTCATACATTGGTTGGTCATGTGAATGAGATAGAAGAATTTCCACCATTCGGGCTACGATTTCAGGATTATACAAGATCACTATGTATGATGGCCATGATCATATTGGTAGTCATCCAATCATGTGTCCACCATCAAACATTAATGGACATGTCTTTTTATCATTTTACATATTATGTTAGCTTATGTGTTGAGTATGGGTATGCCTCCCTCAAAAAAAGGTTGCCATGATCTAAATGTATTGTAAAAAGAGACATTCTTTCCATTTGTTCTTGATCCCGACTTGTCAAAAGGTAAATAACTTAAGTCATTAGTCATCATCTCTAACTTTGTGCTTTAGGGGGTACTCTGATATAGGTCATTTTTTCACATTTGACGAATAGGCCTCCTAATGGCATCAATCAACATCCTATTCCCCTTTACATCATCATTGCACAAAGCCCTATGCATGACTCTCTCGTTCCCTAGAGTTTCTTCCCTAAACTACATCATCTGAGCTAGCTTTAGGACCAACGTACCCTAGCCTTTTGCTAGATAATGTTTAGCTACAGGTTGTTCCACTATGGCCTATGTTGATCACCTATAGGTTGCTCCCCTTTGCACCTACTTTGGTTCTAGAAATTTGGGAAAAAGAGAGAGAATCCTGAATCCTCCATTTCCAAAAGATTCTAGGATCTATTGTAACAATTTACCTCAGATAAAACATTTAGATCATATCCTATCCTACCTTGGAGTTTCCATCCCTTATCCTTAGATCTCATCCTCCCATCAAGAGTGGATCTAAAACCTTAGATTGGTAATTGGATAAGAACTCCCAACTTACCCTACTCCTCTATATATTAACAACCTTCTATACGCAAGAGGTTGGATTTTGGAGAGTGATTCTACCCTTATGTTGCTTTTGTGAGAGTGATATTTTCATGCATTTGGGGTGATTGGAGGTACACTTTGTGACAAATGAAGGACAAGTCAACAACTTGGAGGAGCTCTTCTACAAGATCAACACCTATTTATGGTTGTAACTCACTGCATTTATATCAATACAAATATTTCTATGTTTTTCTCTATGTGATGTCGTTATTTCATATATTTCAATACCATGTTGATCAAAATTGAATAAAGTAGATAGATGATGTTACATAGATCTCGTAGTTTCTGTAACAGCCCTAGTTAAAAAACTCATGTAAAAATATATAAGACCATAGTTGATGGGACATGTATTCCAACCTAAATGTTGGGAAAGACATCCTAAGGGGTGTTCATTTGGTTTCTTATGGCTAAGGAAATTGTTAAAGGCAATGGCTAAGGCTTTGGAAAGGAAAAATGGAATTTTTCTCAAATTTATTTATGAAGATAATGGAAATTAGGAGAAAAATGAGGTGAAAGGCATTGGTTGCATGCGAGGAGGAAATTGAAGGAAAATAATGGAAAATGAAGAAAATAGAGGCCTCATTGATAAAAAGGATTATGAGGATAATTTGGCCAGCTTGATCAGTTTAGTTTTGGAGCTCTCTCATTATTCTCTCTCTCTCTCTCTCTCACTCTTGGACACAAAGTTTTCTTGGAGCACTTTGGAATTGGAACAAGAAAGGAAAAGAAGGCAAGAGGAAGCAAAGATCAAGCAGAGAGGGGCAGGATCAAGCAACTACAATAGGATTCATTTCAGGTATCAATTTGCATGTGTATTTTCCTTGCTAGATTTGTCATGCATGGTATTGCATGTGGTTCTTTTCTATCATGGCATGCATTTTGCCAGATGTGACAGTGTTCTTTAGCCTAGTCTTGCCATTTCCTGATAGCCTCGATGAGATGAGTTCTCATACTTCGGTTGACGTGGGATGGTCAGATGAATTCAAATATGAGTGGGGTAGATATCAAAAATGACAAACACATGGCCTAGCAGTCCCTGAACCGGATTGTAGATCATGGTAAATCCATTAGCCTAATAACCCCTGATCCATAATATGGGTTGCAGTAAAGCCAAGATTATGTGCCTCGTTGTGCCTAGGAATCCTTGCTGATGAATGGCGTGATATATGGTAAATCCAAGAGGCGGATTTCTCTCCATTGGGCCTAGTAGTGCTGGGATGGGATTTACGACAAAGCCTGGAGAGCGTGTCTCGGTGTAGGGCATACTGATCCTTGGATCAGACTGTGGATTAGAGTAAATCCTAAGAGACTAGGGGGCATTCAAATACCTCATGATGTAGGTGGAGAACTCTAGTGGCATCCATGCTTGTTTGGTTCTTTCGGTGTGTACTATGAGTCACACATTCATCCTTGGAATATTGCACGGGGGTGAATGGCTGAAGAGAGATTTGGCACATACATTATACGATCGAGTGGAACTTGGAAATCCCATATCAGATTTGGATTTTGCATCATTAATGAAAGGTTATTCTCCTTATATTTATATGAGTATTATAGTGGATCATATGTGATTTATATGGCTGTGATTTCATGGGTATTTCTTCCCCTATTATGTTGGTTATGTATTTTTTTTTTTACAACTGTTATGTATGACCCTCATCATGTTTTTAATTGTAAATGGATCAATAATGTATCTATGGTCTAATGGATTAAGGGATCAATGCTTCATGGCGAATCTCGGATAAGTATGAGACCCTTATGCTCATATCTGTTGTTGACAACTATAGTTTGCATATTCGTGATATGTTTGAAGAAATTCTTGTCATGGGTAGTAGGGGTCTAGTCAATGTCTTAAACAAGTATTTTCTTTAGTACTATCATTTCCATGTCATTTTATTTTTCTGAAGGTATCATGAAGTTTTGGGCAGTGACTTGGGCTGTAGGCTTGAAAAAGTGGCTCAAATCCCATGGACGTTGGCATAGCACTGACTAAATGAGTCTCTAGATGTTGGCATAACACTGACTAAATGATCTCTGGCCACTGGTAGGCAAGCCTGTGAGAGTGACTCTGGGTTTCTGGACACTGTCATGCCTATAACATGAGAGCGACTGAGGCTTAAGTTGTTCAAAACTTCAGTAGGACTCAAGGGAAAGTTGTTTGAGGTGTTGGATTAGTTCTTGAGGGTCATGAAGATGATGTTGAACGTATGTATCATGTGTTTCCTTTGGTTCTACTACCTTAATGTGACTTAGGATGTCAACTCATATCATATTGGCCTCTCGTCGCACGTTTACCTTGGCTGGCTATTTGCTTAGGTAGATGTGGGAGGAGAGTGTATCAGAGTGGTATTAGAGCATGGTTCACCCCTCAAACTGGATGGGTGGTGTGCATTGGTCATGCATGCATGTTAGTTGCATGTGTGTCCCTTACAGTTGCATTCCATGTGCTTGTTGCATTTGCATGATGTCGATCAGGTTTGCAATGATGTCTTCATGTCAAACTTGAGGTTGTCATGAGGAGCTTGATGTTGACTTTGGTGGAATGCATCATCATGAGGATATGATTGGTTACATATTGTTATATGACACTTTCATGTTGTTATATGCCACTTGATTACATCCTTGTATGGTAGGTTGCATTCTTGTATGCTTGATTACGTGTATCAGTCTTGTAGGTTTATGCTCAACTACATGCATTCATTCGTATGTATAGTTGATTAGGCATTGCTTATGCATGTTGATGGTTTCATGTGGAAATATGTTCAATGAAGTAATGGTTGTTTTCATTCACGGGGTCATGGTTTGTGAAGTTGACATGCTCATGCATTTAAAACTGGAATCTAGCTAGAAGGATGTGTATATAATTTTGCACTCATGTGTTATATGTCTATATGAAGTCGTTATGTATGTATGCTCTTGGTTATAGTTATGCATGAATAGTAGGTTAAACATGCCTTGTGAAGTCACGGTATGCAATCTAGGTCATCAGGGTGATATTTCTTGTTATGATGCTATGTGTTGGACGAGATAGAGCAGGAGATGCAGATCATCATAATGAGGTTGTAGCATTAGGCTTTGGGATAAGAGAAGATCTTCATACAAGTTTGCATGTTGGGCACGAAGGTAAGTAAGTTAAGGATTATTATATGAATTAGGGTTATATACATTAGGTTTATTTCCATGTCTTTTGATGTTATGGTTACATTCATGATGGATGTTAGTTGATTAGTGTAGTTATATGAACATGTGTTAGATAGTCAAGAATTATAGTAACCTGTAGTTGTATGCATTGCTATTGTTTTTTATATTAGATAACCTAATTATTATCTTATATGTTATTGATGAAGTATATTATAGGTTAACTTGTTGTTGTTAAGTGATAGTTATCTTGATGATTACGGTTATCGCATTTATACCTTGATGTTATATGCATCACACTAAGTTGGATTGGCCTATGCAGATGGTTAGGGTTACAACATTCAGGTATGAGTCAACTTGTTGTGTTGCATTGTGCTTTACTAATCTACACTGATCATAAATAAGTGATTTCTATGCATAAATAATAATTGTGTATGATTTATGATGTAAACATGTTAGATAGTGACTATTTTGGATATCATGATCTTATTTATGTTTGAGTTAATATCTCGTGAAGTTATATCATGCTAACTAGATTGATTGTGCAGATGAGATTGCCTCCCCTAAGATACATTAAGGTACACACTTGTTTATCTCATCTACCTTGTACTTGACTATTTGATTATGACATCTATTTGGTGTTTGAATGTTTGGTGCCTAACATGGTATGTTTGCAAGTTAGTTGAATGTTTTTTGAATTTCATAATATGATTATCTGTTCAAATGATTTTGTTTTAGATAATTGTACTAATACATATGTGTTGAGACAGTTGATATGTACTTGAATGTAGTTGAAAATTGTAGCATTATGTCTAATGACTATGAGTTGACTATGGATTATTAAATGACTATTAGTCTTGGTAAGGGTTGATTTAAAATTGATAGGTATGATTGTCTTGATATTTGGAACATGTGGTTGGCATGTATGAACAACTGTAAGAAACATGCTTGGTATTAGCATGACAAGGTAACCATTGATGTTTTTATATAACTCACACTTGAAGGATGTGACAATACATAGTAAGACTCGATTACAACAAGGTAAAAAGGTAAAAGAGGGGAATTGGGCGGGAATTCCTTTGGCTATGATTGGAAACCCTAACTCTAAAAAAATGATTTATTTGTATATAGGAAGTCTTCTTAACCTCGATTTTGTTTGAAATTACATGGATATGTGCTAGATTCATGAACATGTACTTGACTGGTATATTAGCCAATCCCTAGTTACAGGTATATATGTCAAATGGAATTGGAGTCCCTTAAGGGATGGGTTGGATGTGTTCACTTGCAAAAAACGCGCTTGGCAGCACAACGCAAGGTAACTAGTGTGTTGTTATGTTTATTTATGCACTGACAATTTTATGTGAATGACAACATGATGTAGGGAGTTGCATGGTAAGAGAGGTTGCCATGAAATTTTGAAGAAGGCTCAGGTTGAGGTATTCTTTGGAAAAAATGGGAACCATGGGGATTGAGTCATGGTATCTGTTGTTAGTCTTGTGATTATTTTATTTTGGTGATTTGTTGTTCTTGATTGTGATTTTTAATGTCTGGTGCAAGGCCTTGCCACTTTGGTTATGGTGTTGTATTGTTGTTATTGATTTTCATGATTTTCTTCTTGTTTGTTTCTTGGCTTTCCTTTTATGTTTTGAGTCTTGGGAATTGTTGGGAAAGAGGAAATTTGATGGAGCTCGAGGAGAGTTATGTGGTACTTGACAGGTAATGTAAGACATGAATGAAGCTTTGTGCATGAGTAAGCACAACACAAGGTAAGCATATGACAACTAGTTGGATTGGTTAGGTCCATGGGTGTAAATGGACGATGGCAGAACATGCATGAGAAAGGTAATCAAGAGAGGTAAGGTGAATGGACTTGAGGCATCATATGCCTTGGTTATGTTGGGGACTACTGTTCTCGATGTTGTGCATATGTTGCACACATAAAGGGAGTTCTCTTAACCTTAACCTTATGATATTTGGTTTATGTTGAGGTCTATATGTATACATGTATGAATGTATGTATGTCATGTCTAACAGGGTCATCATGGATCATGATTATTAACACTAACGTTTATGTGTATATGTGTGTGTGTGTGTGTGTGTGTGTGTGTGTGTGTGTGTGTATATGTTGTTGTTTTATAGTACCATGATTGTTTTATGATAATTTTTATGTATATGTATGTATGTGTCCTTGTATATGCCACTGTCTAACAAGGCCGTTAGGAATCATTCTTGTGGAGGAATGATTTCTTAAGTAGATGAATGATGTGAAGAGGTTTAAGGTCTTACGAAGAATCAATTCGGAGGAGTAACCTGATAGATTTATGAGGTCAGTATCATGTGGTTATGAGTTGATATTATGTCATTATATTATGTATATTCTATGGACAGTTAACTCGAGGGACACATCAATGAAATGAAAGTAGTATGGTCTACGACATGTTACGATAAGCATGGATGACAAAGAGACATTGGAAGCAAGGTTGCTTGGTAGAGATAATGTGGTTTTGGATGTGTGGTACTATTGTTTTGCATATTTTGTATATGTTGTACATGTTGTATATGTGATTTTGTGCGCATGTGGTGTTTTACATATATAGCGTGTGTATAAGTTGTTTATGCAATGTTATGTACAAGGTGGTACAGATAGTGTTGCGTGAATGTTGCATATGCAATTTTGGGTATAGACGATGCTATGGAAATGATGGATATGCAGTGTTGTGTGCATGTTGTATATGCAGCATTATTTTCATATCGAAATGTGTGCATGATTGTACAAGTGGTGTTGTGAGCATATGGTGTCATGTACATGTGCTACAAGTGGCGTTGTGTGCAGGTGATGTTGTGTAAATGTAGTGCATGTGGCCCTATGTACATGTGGTTTCATGTACATGTCATGCATGTGGTACTGTGTACATGCGGTATTGTGTACACATTGTACAAGTGGTACGATGTTCATGTGGTGTTGTGTACATGTTGTGCAATTGGTGTCGTGCACATGTGAGGTTGAGCACACATTGTGCAGGTGGTGCTTTGTACAAGTGGTACTATGTACATGTTGTAAATATGGTACTAGTGTGTACATGTGGTATTATGTGTGTGTCTTACATGTTGTATTGTGTACATGCGATATTATCTATGTATTGTGTAGTTGGGGTATCGTGACATGAGTACTCATTGTTTTGTACTTTGTGTAGTACATGTATTTTGTTGTGTTGTATGCCAGATGTACTTACATGTATTGTGTGGCATTGTACATTAGGTATAGATGTATGAGTTGTGTTGTATATTGGGTGTATGTTTATGCATTTGTGTTGTCATATGTTGTGTGCAGATGCATGTGTTGTGATATACATTGTGTATGTAAACATGTTGTGTTGTGTTGTACATCAAGTGCGGGTGTATGTATTGTGTTGTTTTTTACACTGGGTGTAGGTTTCTATGTTGTATGTCAGGTGTAGATGCATGTATTCCATGGTGTGGTATGCCCTATGTGGTTATATGTGTGGGATGTACACTATGTGTACATGCACATGGTTTAGGAGAAGGCATTGGGTATTTTTCGATGTGGCAACCGATCTGGAGTTCCTTTGAAATAAGGATAAAGGTAGAAGCTAAGGATTGATTAAAGGATAAGTATCGGTGTTTTATTTCACCTTTATTATGCATGTGATTTATTTCTGGTCTATGATGATTACATGTGATCTACGATGGTTTATGATGGTTACATGTGATTTATGGTGTTGATCTATGATGGTTGTGTTCTGAGATAACGTGATGTGATATGTTTATACGTGATGATTTTTTCAAGATTTTAGCTTGACTTATTGTGCCAGGAAGCGAACAAAATTGCAAGTGTACCTTATTAACAAGCTACCAATGAGGTATGATTTGAAGTTATTTCAATTTATTTGAATCTAATTGAAATTATATGCTTGGAACAGGGATGCATGGACATGCCTAGTTAGGTGGTTTGAATCGACTACAAGAATTAGCAGTGTTAGCAAAAGGAATTGGAAATTGTAGCGATATGTTGGTAAAAAACTTCAGGAGCAGGGCCATTGTGGGACACTGGTACCCAATAGTGTCCATTTGTTCCCACATGCATTCTATGACTAATATGATGGTTTTGAGGTAGGGATATGCCTTAATTTTTTGTATCTTCTGGTGCAAGGAATCCTTGCCAAGGGATGGACTGCCTAGGATGGGGATGCCAGTGGAACTTGGAAGGTGAGTGATTGCATGGAAGGGGTGTCCAGATTCTCGAGGGATTGCGTAGCAAAGAATGGAAGATCGTGGAGATATATCTATATCTATATATAAATATATATATATATAATATAATATATATATATATATATATATATATATATATTATATTATATATATATATATATATATATAATTATATATATATATATAATATATATATATATATATATATATATATATATATATATATATATATATATTTATATATATATATAATATATATATGCCATTAGTATTGCCATATGGAATCAATGCACATTGGGAGTGTTCCTTATAACAAGAAGTTGGCAATTGTTCGCTGAAAGGACAAGTGGCATAGGATTGTAGCATTGGACATTGGATGCAAATTGGAATTTGCAGTGGATTCTGGACTTCCTGGAAAGGAGGTGAATCCTAGTATTAATTTGAGGGTGGAGGTGTGAGCCTATGGATTCCCTTGTTGATTGATATGAGCATCGTATTCTCTTATTTGTTTCTTTAGCAGATGTGCATATGTGTATATGTGGTTATTGTAAACATTGTAATGAGTTGTGCTATAAAGCTCTAATAAATGGTATGTTTGTCATGTTTTAGTATATGGTCATTGGAAATACTGCAACGAGTTGTGTTATAAAGCTTCATGGGTAGTATATTTTATTTTTAGTAGTCTTTTGGTTATAGGTGTTGTTGAACACTGAGGACAGTGTTCTTCCAGGGGGGGTTTCTGTAACAACCCTGGTTAAAAAACTCATGTAAAAATAGATAAGACCACAATTGATGGCACACATATTCCAAGATGAATGTTAGGCAAGACATCCTAGGCAGTGGTCATTTGGTTGTTTATGGCTATGGAAATTAGCAAAGGGAATGGTTAAGGCTTTGGAAAGGAAAACTGTCATTTTTGGCACATTTATTTATGAAAATAATGGAAATTAGGAGAAAAATGAGGTGAAAGTTAACAGGTTGCATGTGAGGAGGAAACAAAAGGAAAATAATGGAAAATGAAGAAACTAGAGGCCTCATTGATGAAAAGGATTTTGAGGATCAGTTGGCGAGCTTGATCAATTCAGTTTTGGAGCTCTCTCATTATTCTCTCACTCTCTCTCACTCTTGGACACTTAGAGTTTCCTTTGCACACTTTGGAATTGGAGCAAGAAAGGCAAAGAAGGAAAGAGGAAGAAAAGATCAAGCAGGGAAGGTAAGGATCAACTAGTTACAACATGATTCATTGCAAGTATTGATTTGCATGTAAATTTTCCTTGATAGATTTGGCATGCTTGGTATCTCATGTGGTTCTTTTCTATCATGGCATGGGTTTTTCCATATGTGATAGTGTTCCTCAGCCTAGCCTTGCCATTTTCGGATAGCCTTAATGAGATCGGTTCTCATACTTCATTTGAGGTGAGATGGTCAGTTGGATTCGACACTGAGTGGGGTGGATCTCCAAAATGACAAAAACATGGCCTAGTGGTCCCAGAACTAGACTATGGATCACAGTAAGCCACTAGTCTAGTAACCCTTGAGCTAGACTATGGATTGTAGTAAAGCTAAGATTGTGTGCCTCAGTGGGCATAAGAATCCTTGTTGGTGAATGACAAGATATAAAATAGAGCTCAGAGGTGGATTTCTCTCTGTTGGGTCTAGTAGTCCTGGAATGGGAGGTATGGTAAGGTCTGGAGAGTGTATCTCGATGTAGGGCCTAGTGATCCCTGGATTAGACTATGGCTTATGGTAATGACTAAGAGACTAGAAGGTACCCAAATTCCTCACAGGGTAGGTGGAGAACTCTAGTGGCATCCATTCTTGTTTGATTCTTTTGGTGTGTTCTATGAGTTCCACATTCATGCATGGAATATGGAATGGGCGTAAGTGGCTAAAGAGATATTTGGCTCAGCCATTCTATGGTAGGTTGGAACATGGAAGTCCCATCCTCGGTTTGGATTTTTCATAATTAATGAAAGGTTATTTATCATGTATTTATATGAGTATTATACTAGATGATATGTGGTTTATATGGATGCGATATCATGGGTATTTCTAACCCTATTATGTTGGTTATGTATGTGTTTTATGACAACAATTATATATGGCTCTCATCATGTTTTTAATTATAAATGGATGAACAATGTATCTATGGCCTAATGGATTGAGGCATCAATGCTTCATGGCAGATCTCAAATAAGTATGAGACCCCTATGCTCAATTTTTTTTTTTTACACCTGTAGTTTACATATTCATGATATGTTTGGTGAAATTTTTGTCATGGCTAGTAGGGGTCCAGTCAAGGTCTTAAACAAGTATTTGCTTTAGTACTATCATTTCCATGTTATTTTATTGTTATGAAGGTATCATGAAGTTCAGCCTAGTGACCTGGGTTTTGGGCATGAAAAAGTGTCTCAAATTATGGGGACGATGGCATAGGAATGACTAAATGAGTCGTTGGATGTTGGTAGGCAAGCCTATGAGAGTAACTCTGGGTTTATAAACAATATCATGCATATAGCATGATACTAACTCAGGCTTAATTTGTCCAAAACTTCAGTAGGAACTAGGGTCAAGCTGTCTAAAGTGTTGGATTGGTTCCTGAGGGTCTTGAAGCTAATGTTGCATGTATGTATGCTATGTTTCCATTGGTTCTACTTCCTGAATGTGACTTAGGAGGTTGAATCATATCATAGTGGCCTCTCGTCACATGTTTACCCTTTCTGATTGGTTGCTAGGATAGATGTGGGAGGAGGGTGTTACAGTTTCATGGCTTGTGTTATGTGGTTGTGTAGGTTATAATTTTGGCAGTTGGAGCTAGGATTGGAGCATTCAAGCCAAAGAAAGATTGAAACGTATGACAAATTCCAAGTAGGTTTCATCCCCTCATATACTTACTTTAAGGAAAATATTGGGTCCTTTGTCTCTTTGTTGTTCTATGCTAGCCACCAAACATAGGGGAGGTACTGTTGTCCGCAAATGTAAATCTCACATAATAGTTGATTAGTCGTTTACAAGGATGGCACTTTTGAGTTCAAAACCTTAGAGACTAGTGGCTAGGAAATTTCCTCGAATGGGGATATTCCTCCAAGTGTTGATTTTTTATCAAAGGAGTGGATTTGCCTCAAATTTGAAGATGCAAAAGATGCTCAAGTTGTTGTGAGGCAGGTTTGGCATATAGACTCCTCTCCAGTTCTGTTTAAATTTTGGTCACCTATGTTTGATGCTAGGTGAAGCTTTTAGACATTATTCCTTTTTGCGTACGTGTACTAGGGTTACCTTTGGCTTTCTGACATATACCTTATTTTTTAAAACAAAACACTTAATCCACATACTATGACTTGATAACAATTACTCCATGTTTCCATAGAAACATTGTCAACTCGTCAAGTTGACAATTTCCCTTCGCTAACTCGACACACAACACACTTCACATGACTATGTTCTAATTCCACCATTGTTGTAGTGGAAGTCTACATTCAATATTGATTATAATCATTAACAAATCTATCTAGTCAAGACATCCATGCATTTTGTTACAACCAAAAAGTGATCACCTAGCCATTTCTAACTAGGTGGATCAAAATACACCATGTAGGATTAATTTTACCATAGTAAAATCACTTTCACCATGAGAAATAATTTAGTAAACCATTTTTATTAAATTAATTCTAATTTAAATTTAAAAAAACCATGAAAGTAATTAAATAAATCATTATTTATTTAATTTTATCTAGGAATAATTATTAAATAATTATTTGATAATTATTCCTTGTCACATGTGACTAAATCACCTAGGAAATAATTAAATAAATCACTATTTGTTTATTATTCCTTAATTCTGTTTTTGGAATAATTTTTAAATCGTTATTTAATAATTATTTCAATTTCGCACCTGTTAATCCTTGCAAAATAATTAATAAGTCATTTTATTTGTTAATTATTTATAAATAAAGATATTTCACCATTTTGAATACCTTTTCCCTCTCCAAAAAATATAATAAAGTATTCATAACGGTTAGATATTTATTTGGTCAATATTATTTTATCGTTTTCCTTTTGAGGTCAACCCAATACTTTGTTATAAATAAGAGGTTTTTCCATTCATTCTTCACCATGATCACTATCATCATCATTGTTCTCATCTTCTCACGTCTGAGCTCCCACTTGAGTTTCATCATTTGTTTGTTTTTTCACATATTGAGAGAGAGAAGAGACCATTGAAGCACAAGGATATCAAAGGACCCATCCCAAGGAGGGGGATTTGTGGACCCTTTTTGTATATCTCCTTCACTACTTGTTATCAATATAGATTATTCATTTTAAAAGTCTTTCCATAATGGGTTATTACATTGGATATTTATTCTTTTTTACTGTTTTGGATCGCATATATATTTTTACTCCAAGGTTTTATCGTTTTATTATTGCATATCTAAAGCTTAAGAAACCACATATTGTTGTTAGGGTCACTTGTGACTAGTGACTTCAATGAAGCATTTTGGTACAATTACTAAGAAGTTTCATACTACCACGTTCAGTCAACGATTTGCAGACATTTACTTTTTAGCAACGGGGATGGCTCTGCAGCAAATTCACTTCCCATGAATCACTCTCACAACAACTTCACACAAGCATCTATGTCGCTTTGACTACCACATGTCTCATGCTCTGCACATTGATTCATCAAACCTCCCACTCAACTTTGATACCATATCATAGATGAATACTCACACAAAAATCTTTACGATGACATTCCACACACTACAATTTATACATAAGGCGAGTTGGAGATTCAACAGTGAATCCTGTTGACTATCATTATTTCCTACCTACATTGTCAACCAACATTTCATCATTGGCTATAGAACAATCTTCACCGTCCAATGAATAGAAATTATGATTATCACTTTGACATTTATTTCTTTTTAATGCCTCGAACCTTCCCCACTATCGACTCTAATTATATAAGACAACCATTTCAAATATGTTGTATCTTCCCTACTAAGCTTAAATTACTACAAAAAAAATCATATAGATCTACTGTATATCTTAGTGAACTACTCCATATTAAAATGAAATAGTTATGAAAATATATCCTAAACTTTTATGACAAGGAAAAATATATTCTTAAATAAACCTATCAAAATTCACCACCTATGCGACCTCTCTTGCTATCTCTTCCCAAGAGATGATTCAAGATAACTAGCACAACATTAATGTGATTGATATATATCGATAAGCGTATATAAATCACATACACAACCACACTAGTAAATATGGTTCATATAAACCCATAGGCCTGTATTGTAGGGATTTAATATTAATATTAATATTATATAAATATAAATACGCTTATATAATTAATATGTTATTATTAAATTATATAATAATGTTGGTAATAATTTGGTTTACTATTCACATGTGGTTTAGTTTTTTCCTTGTCTAGATAGTTGGAAGTTCCCTGTCTCTTTGGCTTTAGTTGATAGTAGTTTTATGGTATTTTGGTTCATATTTTCTATTGCCATTGTATATAGTTGGACCTTGTGGATTACAAACCCTCACATTCCCTATTTTCGCGCATCTTCATGGATTTTGTCAACGAGTTAAAATATTCTCTCATTTCTGCAATTATTGTTCCTTTTGCTATAGGTGTTTGTGGTCCTCTTGACTTTGGTATGGATGATTTTTCGAGTAAGGTAGTTACTTGTGGTGATAATGATGAATTTAACAGTCAATTAGCTTCCAGCCTTGGGATGGACACACAAAAAGTTTCAGAGGGTTAGACTTCAGATCCCTTGGTCATGTTTGGGGTGGGTGTGGGTCCATCTCACTTGAATCCCTTTCTGCATTTTACACAGTAACCCTAAATCATTCGGTTCTGGTCATTTGTTTTCTTCTACTCATCCAAATGTTGTAGGTTTTACTCAAGGTTTTTGTCAGGGTGGCGAATATCAAGTTTCACCACCCCTCAAGGATGCTAATATTTTACACTACCAAAACCTCTAGGCTTTGGTTCAAATATTCCGGCAATAGTTCATAGAAATGATCCTTTGGCTTGGTCGGTCCCCTCTTAGGGTTTTCCGTCCTAGTCTTCAAAGGTTAATTTTAGTAAAATCTACATCCATGTTCAAGTTGGTTTGATTAAGAATCCTCATTATGTAAAGTCCTCCAAGTGCTTGAAGTTCTATCTAGTTTTGTTAGGAGATAGTAAAATGGATAGGGTTGTGGTGATGGTAGAAAAATCGTTGGTGGTATAGGCCATTTTGTCACATCTGACCAATAGGTCTCCTAATGGGATCAATCAACATCCTACTTTACATCATCATTGCATGAAGCCCTAGATATGACTCTCTCATTCCCTAGAATTTTTGCCCTAAACTACATCATTTAAGCTGGTTTTAGGACCAACACACCCTGGCCTGTTATTGGAAAAGGTTCACCTATAGGTTGCTCCATTGTGGCCTGCATTGATCACCTATAGGTTTCTCCCCTTTGCACCTATGCTAGTTCTAGAAATTCATGAAAAAGAGAGAGAATCATGAAGCCTCCATTTCCAAAAGCTTCCAGGATGTATTGTAACCATTTACCTTAGATAAAACATTTAGATCCTATCCTATTCTACCTTGGAGTTTCCATACCTTATCCTTAGATCTCATCCTCCCATCAAGAGTGGATATAAAACCTTAGATTAGTAATTGGGTAAGAACTCCTAACTTACCTGCTCCTTTATATATTTACAGCCTGCCATATGCAAGAGGTTGAGTTTTGGAGAGTGATTATACCCTTATGTTGTTGTTGTGAGAGTGATATTTTCATGCATTTGGAGTGACTGGAGGTACACTATGTGACAAAGGAACGACAAGTCAACAACTTGGAGGAGCTCTTCTACAAGATCAACACCTATGTATGGTTTGTAACTCACTCCATTTATATCAATACAAAGAGTTATTTCTTTTCCTATATGTGGTGTCTTTATTTCATATATTTCAATACCATTTTGATTTGTTGAATAAAGTAGATAGATTATGCTACATAGATCTCATAGTTTCTTGGATTGTGTCATCTGGTTCTGTAGGTTCTAATTTTGGCAACTAGAGCTAGGATTGTAGTATTCAAGCCAAAGAAAGAGTGAAACATATGACAGATTCCAAGTAGGCTTCATTCCCTCATTTACTTAATTTAAGGAAAACATTAGGTCCTTTGTCTCTTTGTTGTTGTAGGTTAGCCACAAAACCTAGGGGAGATACTTTTGTCTACAATCATAAATCCCGCATAACATTTGGTCATTTGTGTGTAAGGATAGCACTTTTCAGTTCAAACCCTTAGAGACTAGTTGGCTAAAGAAATTTCCCTACATGTGACATTCCTTCAAGTGTTGATTTTTTATCAAAGGGGTGGGTTTGCCTCAAATTTGAAGATGTGGAAGATGCTAAATTTGTTGTGAAGCAGGTTTGGCATTTAGACTCCTCTCCAGTTTTGTTTAAATTTTGGTCACCTATGTTTCATGCTATGCGAAGCTTTAAGAAATTATTCCCATTTGTGTACGTTTACTAGGGTTACTTATGGATTTCCGGGTGGACGAGATCTTCAAAGATGTTGAAACTTATATCGACTCTTATCAAGCCCATGATTCATCTTACCTTAAATCTAGGGAAATAGTTACTACTCAGGTTCTTATTTTAGTTGATTTGAGAAATGGTCTACCAGAGGATACAAAGCTTAGTGGGGTTGAGGTTCTCATTCCAGAATTAGAGTATGAATGGTTCCCTTTTCAGTGGCATCAATGCCAAAAATATAGGCATCTAGTTAAATGTTGTCCAATTATTTTAGTCTGAGAGGATGGTGAAGAAGATTTCATATTTGAGGACTCCACTCCAAACATCAGAATGCCTTCATCTTGTGAGGAGACTAGAGGCCAACCCAAGCATTCATAGGTTCTCAATTATACTATTTTCATGCCCCTTTTGGATCCTAGGATGGTGGATGGTGGTTTATTAGTCCCCTCTGAGCCCCATGAGATAGGTACTAACCATTTCACTTCCCCTTTTTCAACATTTTAGTTTAATAAGAGTATGGATTGTTCTTCCTCTATTCCTTTTGTGTCATCTATTTCATGTTAATTTTTTGTTCCACTGTCTACTTCCTTGAATCTTCCTAGCCTCCATCCTCTTTTCCATTATAAATTTGTCCCAAGGGATTACAAACCTCTCTTCTTCAATCATTTCTCCATTCTCCTCTCATTCCTGCTCTTCTCATGGAAGATCTTCCTCCTATAACCTTTGCCCTCGATGTAAAATATTATCACATTATCCTCCCACTACTGGCTTAGGTTAATTACATATATTTTCTTCCGATCCATGGGGTCAGCATAGAAAATAAAAAATGACGAAATCCATGGAGTGTGTGAAGTTTGACATGGCTACTATAAGACGGGAGACAAACTTCGATTCAAGGTTGATCCGAATTGGATCCATAAACAACTGTCAAAGAACCTTGACTATATCGGGATGAAACAAATCTCTAAAGAATCCAAAACAACAATTGAAAATAGCCTGAACTAGTGGCAATGGAAGCCAACATGAAGTGATGAGGACCTCGGTCAAAGCGCGCTAACCGAGTCCCATGGACACTGCGCAGGAGGTCAAAGTAGCCCCTGGGAGCCCTAGATCGGGAGAAGGAGGCATTTCTCCTAAAAAAATGGCATAAAAGGCCTTATAAAGGAAGAATCGCACTGCAAAAGGTTCAAAGAGTGGACTTAAGGCTAGGGTGGAAGGACCCCTAATCAACGAACTCTTTCTCATTGTATCGGAGGCAAGGATGTATGCAATATCGAGACCCCAGACTTTGCGATTGAGATAATGAGATTATGCAATTGCGAAAGTCAGTGATTGGAGCGATAGACAGATCGACAGATTGGTGGTCAGCATAGCCAAAGGAAGGAACCCCCAGGGCCATTGCAATTGCGATATGCCGATAGTGATACGCTGATATCGACGGTCGGCGATCGGGTGATCAGTGATCCTTGATTCAAAGGGTCGTTAATCCCCACGCCATGTCATAGCGATCTGTGATAAAATGGTAGACCTGATGGGTTTATTGGGACGATTTCATAAAATTTGAAGTCCCGATTTCGCACCTGATAGAGTATTTCCGGTAAAACTCTATGTATTGGAACTTCGTTCCATTTTCGGGTTTTGCCTGAAGGAAGGCCCCAATTCCTTTCTAACTATCCCTAATAATTGTGCCACGCTACAAGCAGGAATTTTATAGACAATGATGCTTTTGTAATGCAAAGACAGGCGCAGAGCCACAGAGCCAGATGGCCAGTCGAAGAGACAAGGAGTAGAAGCGTAGTTGCAGAAGGTGAATCGACAGAGGTGGAGGAGGAACTGAGAGGGCATGGGTTTGAATGACAAAAATCCATGAATAGAGATAGAATACACAATCAAGTCGAAGAAATTCCAGGAGACAAGGGAGAAAGGACCAGAATATTGAGAGGAGGACAAAATACAGAGAAAGGGAAGTGAAGCAAGAGAAGAGAAAAAAGAGACAGAGGGTTGAGATGACGAGTGACAACATCAAGCACCAGAGCTTGAAAATTCAAGCCATCCCATAGGGGAATCTGTCTAGACTGAGTATCACATTTGGCTCTATCCATTGTAGACCCGAAGGTCATAGGGCTAGTAGGAAGAAGAAGAGTTTGTGCACTCCAGTGGCTTGGGAAATCCAAGAACCACCCTGCCAAGCAAAACCTACTTCAGGAGAACTCACATTGAGTCCCTGCATTGTAATTCTCTACTAAAGGCACAATAAAACAAGGCCACCGCTGAAATCTGGACCGGAGACGTAACCCTGGAGAATAGGGTGAAATCCTTATTAAAATTCTTGTGTCTTTGTGTTTGCTAACTGTATTTCTCTGTTGTCTTTCCATATAAATATCTGTGTATTGGAAATTTGATCAATCCATTTCTAAAATAACACAGAGCACACACCAACACATGAGTCTGTAATACCTTTTTCTTAATAAATCTTCCACTGAGGTCAGTCATAGGGTGATTATCAAATCAAAGGTGCCCTTACAGTTGTTATTTCCCTTCTAGAAGTGTTAAAATGAAAATCATTTCTTTTAATTTCCTAGGTCTAGGAAGTCTTCCCAAAAGGCTTGCTCTCAAACGTATTGTTGAATATGATTGCGTTGAGTTTATTTTTGTTCAAGAAACCCTTGGCCAAAATAACTCCATCACTCAATGCTTTGAAGGTCTCTTGGGTGGTTGGGGTTTTATTTTCCTCTACGCCTCTAGTTTTTTGGGTGGTGTAGATATTGGTTGGAACAAGAAACTCATACATTTTATCAATTCTTGGAGCATAATTTTAGGTTTATGCATTGAAGTTTTCTCTGAGGAATTGGGAAGGTGTTTTTCTCTGCTTAATTTTTATGGTCCCAATCATAATCAAAAGGAATATTTAGAATCCTTTTTTAGGAAATATTTTATTGACTCCACCTACTTAATTATTGGTGGTGACCTAAAATTTTCATTGGGAGCTTCAAAATCCTGGGGTGATCAAGCTTTGGCAAATCCTTTGTCTGATTACTTTCTTGATCATATTTCAAGTTGGTCGCTTATTGATATTAATCTTATAAACCTGAAGCCTGGATGGAGAAACAAGAGATTGGGGTCGGACTAGATCACTAATAGGTTGGATCATTTTTAGGTCCCATAATGTTTTTTAGATCAATTTTCTTTCATCAAGCAATGGGTCAGTATTAGTGGGGTTTCAGATCACTCCCATGTCTTCTTTGAAATTAAGGGTGCTTCCCAAAATTTTCAAGTCCATTTAAATTGAATTCTCAATGGCTTGAAGATGAATCTTTTTTGGATATGGTTAAGTCATGTTGGTCCCATTTTGATCCCTATTCTAGTTTTTTACTAGGGAAAATGTTTACAAAAAACATAAAATGCATCAAAATGGAACTAAAGAATGGGCCCTGGCTAAAAAGAAGCTGAGGTGGCAGAACTTGGAGAGATTGAAAGAAAATACAATATTTTATTGATCAGGATGAGGAAGGTTATGGATTAGCTGACTCAAAAGACAAACTCTTATGGCTAGATTCCTAGAAACAAAAATTATTGGAAATTCAGGAAGTCGAGTGGTGGCCAAAAGTAGATCAATCTGGCTTGAGAACAAGGATAACAATACCAAATTTTTACATGACTTCATAAAAGGGCACAAAACTATTAATACTATATGGTCTTTCAAAGATTAGGAAGGTCAAGAGGCTTCATCTTTCCCTTCCTTAGCTAATATGGAGACTCATCAATTTGAAAATATTTGCAAGGCTTAAGAAGAAACCACCATTGCTAAGGTCATCCAAGCTTCCCTCCCTTTTCCTATTTTCATAGGTGATGAAGGAAATAAGTCTTTAATGTCAGAAGTATTTGAACATGAGATGAAAAAAGGTCCTTTACAACTTCGTAAAGGATAAGAGCCCTAGGCCAGATGGATGGGGTGTGGAATTGTTTCTTGGATTATTTTATATTGTTGGGTCCGACCTATTGGCTGCTTTTGAAGAATCTAGAAAGGATCGTCAAATGCTTCATGTATTTAATTCTAATTTAATTTCCTTGGTCCCAAAAGTGGAAAATACCTCTTGCTTCTAGGATTATCACCCTATCTCCATATGTAATGAAATATATAAACTTATAACCAAGGTGATTTCTTTAAGGCTGAAGCCTATTTTGTCAACATCTATCTTGATGGAGAAATTTGGCTTCCTAGAAGGTAGACAAATTCATGAAGGCATTGGAATTGCACTAGAGGGCCATCATAGTCTGAAAAGAATGAAACTCAAAGGTGCAATCACTAAAATTTACCTTTCTAAAACCTATGATCTTGTTAGATGGATATACCTTGGGCTTCTCCTCACTCATGTTAGTTTTTGTCTTGATCGCATTTCGTGGGTGATGAATTGTATTCAAACTGTCACATTTGTTTTGTTTATTAATGGTTCGATCTCCCCTTTCTTTCATGCCTAGTGTGGTATTTGTCAAGGTTTTCCTTTGTCTCCCCTCCTTTTCGTATCGTTGGTGGAAGGTTTAAGTTGATTATTGACTAAGGAAATTTAATAAATGGTCAATTTCTAGGGTTACCTGATAATTAAAACTCTAGCTCTCTCTCAGTTATTATTTCTTGACAATATTCTTATTTTTTGTAATGGATCTCCATAATATGTGGTTGTTTTGAAGAATATTCTCTCATCTTTTGGGAAAGCCACATGCATGGTGACAATATTTCAAAAATATTCTATTCTTTCTACCAATTTAGGGGCTCTGAAACTTCAATAAATTTTAAATTTCCTTTCTGTGACTTTTTCTCGCTTGGATGACAGTATAAAATATTTGGGC
The DNA here is from genome assembly GCA_000404065.3 of Pinus taeda. Lineage (NCBI taxonomy): Eukaryota > Viridiplantae > Streptophyta > Pinopsida > Pinales > Pinaceae > Pinus > Pinus taeda. The sequence goes on from APFE031710657.1 coordinate 64,345, forward strand.
TTCCATTTAAAACCTAATTCATACCGGATTATGGATTTACAAAGGTTGGCTTCTAAAGTGGAGAAGCGTATTAAAATATGGTGTCATCTATGGCTCTCCAGGGTGTTGAAATTGTAACTAGGTTTTGTCCTCATAATATTTATTGTACTTGTATGAATATGTATTTCATGTAAAAACAAAAGGAATAAAAATTATTATTATTATTTTTATTGTCAAGCATGTTCTGCATGCTTTTGTTTGGTCAAAATAAAATATAAATGACATTTTCTTTGTGACCCTTGTAAAAGAAGAAAATCCTAATTTTTGTAAGTATCATTTTCCTCTCCAAGTTTCGAAGTCTTCGCTCCAGATTGACAAGTCAGCCTTCTCAAAGGACACATCTCTTCATATGATTGAAAAACTATATATTGGCATATGTGCTCCTTCAATTGGAAAGTAATTTGGTGCACATTCGTGGAAGCAGAATTTTAGATGTTTGAAGCATACCTTTTTGTGGTACATGAGCTTGATAAGATATTATTTTTCTATGAAAATAATGAGCTACAAGAATACCATGATTCATGAAGAATGTGAGCTACAAAATTAAAATTATCTCTGCGATAATATGATTTTCCAACAATGCATTATCTCTATGATGATATGAGTTTCCAATAGTACATTATCTTTGTGTGTCATGTGAGCTACAAGCAGGAAATATCTGAGTATTATATGAGCTATAGGAAGGTCAATATATATTTATCATGTGAGCTACAGGAAGGCTAGACTCTATGTATAATACGAGTTGCAGGAAGGGTATAACTTCTATGAAATATGAGCTACATATCCCTATAGAACAAGGCATCTAAATGATATACATATGATAGATTGATTAACTACTATGTGGACAAAATATTGAAGAGTTTGGAGGGTTTACATGGAAATTGGATTACTGGTTAGTTTGACTTGGATTTCTCTTGTTGATGAAGAATATATAAGGAATGGATTGATGGGTTTTCCCCTTATGGGTTTTTCCCCAATCTCTAGTCTAATCTCTAGCATCTCTTATCATTTTTGCACTGTGATCTTTATTTTCTTATATTTGAATGGTAATTTCTTGATGAATAACTAAGAAAAACTAAGAAGAAAACTAAACATATTCACACATAATTATCATGACTAGAAATTCTCTCTTGAATTCGAATTCAAATACACGGTTGGGTGCCTTGTTCTAATTAAATTTGTTCTTGAATCCATTCTGGTATACTCGACATATTTGGCGTAGATTCAAAAAGGTATTCTTGAATGCATCAAATGAATATGTTTCAAATTCCTATGGCATAGGAAAACAGAGGAGTCCTCCTTTCCATGGGTGGGTTGGGGGAAAATTTCTTATCCAAAAGCCCAATGAGGTTGGGTCCTCAAGAACATCTTCATGTTTTCTCATGCTTTGGTAGAAAAATGTGGATGGCATTTGATGACCTCACAAATTCTATGGTATTTGGTGGTTATAGCTAAGTATATTTCTCCTCCTTCTGTGGAAGATTGGTCTTGCAAAGAGGATAAACCAAAGGGGGACATATTTATCATTTGGAGGGCTTTGATTAATACTTTTGAGACCATTCATAGGGGTTTGCCTTGGAAAGTGGGCTCAGGTGTATGTCCATATCGAATGGGACCCATGGCATGAGAGTGGAAGAGATAATATTCTTCCTCTTCAATTGATTTCCTATAGGATCAAGGGGTCTTGAGGTTGGCTCATATCTCTCCTATTAATTATACAACAATATGGAATTAGGGATGGAAATCTAGTGCACATGTAGAAATTCTTACTAAATATTTTGGTATGTGGCAAACTTTCCTTGAGGATTTACATTGTGGACATATCGGAACTAGTGATAGAGAATATTAATTGGTGTGATCATTATCTCCATCTAAATTCTATACCCCAAAGGTATGTTATGCGTTTATTTCCTCATAACACAATCTCGTTCTCCCTTGGTAGTTGTGGAAATTTGTTTGGAAATTTCTCTGTCTGCCTAAAGCTAAGATCATTATGTGGTGCATCTTGAATTAGAAAGTACTGACCTGGGATGTTCTTCGCAACTTTTTTTTTACATAGTCCTGGCTGGTGTCCCCTATTTAAAGAGGCAGATGAATCGATTACTTATATTCTCCTAGAGTTTCCTTTTGGCCAATACATTTGGTCACAGTGTAGGTCTGTGTAGGTTCATATTGGATCTTGGTTTCGGTTATCTATTGAACAAGCTTGGAAACAATGGTTATCTTTCCCATCATCTCATATCTTTAAAGTGTTTCCTTTGATTATTTATTGGGGAATTTGGATCTCCCGCAGTTTTTTTTATATTTCATGATGAATATTCCTCCCCCTAGTTGGATGTGGCTAAAGAAATGGCCATTTTTAGATAATTTCCCAAAGGTAAGGACGTGCACAAAGTTTGAATTATTGAGACCGAATGTCTATGTCAGTCTCTTCCATGGGTTTTTTTGATGGGGCCTCCGATTCCTCAGGTGTTCATAGTGATGATGGATTTATTCTTCATTTCTCATGTTCACACTCTTTCTATGTTTCTATGGGTTTTGGGCTAGGGAAAAACAACTTTGTTTAACTATTGTCTTGCATAAATATTCTTTGTTTTGATTTCAAATAGGGGGTTATAGATCTATAGTTGTTTGGTAATTCCTTGATTATGTTGAATTCGATAAACATAGTTTAGGCTTGTAGAAATATCTTCTTATATCATATTTTGGATCATGTTATAAATATAAAAAATTCCTTTAACTTATTCCCTGTCACCACATATACAAGAAGTTGATCTTGGAGGCAGATCGACTATCCAAATCATCTTTAGCTTTGGTTCCATGGATTTGGCAGATATGTGAAGTCCATGTTGGCTCCTCTACTTCATATGTTCGCCATTCCATGCTAGAGCATGCTCTTCCTCGGTTCGAGGATTCATCTTACTTTTTAATTTACAATGTTTTTTTTTTTTTTTTTGCATCTAATGATATATGAGCTTATTTGAGTGCTCTAACTTTGCCTCTCAACAAATCATATTATGTATATATTTATATTTTCGACTCTCATCATGATTTTCCTAGACTTTCACTCAGACGATATGGCTAATGCTCTGATTGATCTTGTTGATTATTTCAGCCCTGTTGAACTTATTTTTGGAATTTTTTACTGAACAAACATGCATACACATATAATGTGTCTATATAATGTAATTTTTACTATTTGTTGCTAAAAATTACAATTTTTTAAAAATAAAAGATTATATAATAATATAATAATATTAACAATCTTTTATAATTTTATATATATTAGTAATCTTCGAATTTAAATATTATAAACCCTAGTATTAATATTATAAACCTTATCATTTACATTATAAACCCTAGGATTAATATTATAAATGATAAAATTATAAACTCTAATATTAATATATCAAACCCTAAGTTTAATATATTAAACCCTAGGATTATAAACCCTAAGATTAGTATTATAAACCCTAAGATTGTTATTAAACCCTAATATTAATATGATAAACCCTAAGAGTAATATTACAAACCTAGGATTAATATTACAAACCCTAAGATTAATATTATAAACCATAGGATTAATATTAAATCCAATATTATAAACCCTAATATTAAACCTTATTTTTGAAATGTCGTAATGTAACATTGAATAGATTGAAATATAATGTAACATTGTGACAATGATTGTGACAATGATTTTCGCATTGTGATAATGTGTGTCACACTGTGGCATTGGATCTATTTCCATGTCATTCTAGTGTCACAATATTAAGCCCTAATAATAAACCAAATATTAAAAACCATAACATTATAAAACCTAATAGTATAAACCCTAAGATTATTATTATAAACCCTAAGATTAATATTATAAACCCTAGGATTAATTTTGGAAACCCTAATATTAATATTATAAACCCTATCATTAATATTAAACCCTAGGATTAATTTTATAAACCCTCAGATTATAAACATTATGATAATGATTGTCACAATGTTTGGATTTAACACATTAAGTCCTAAAATTAATATTATAAACCCTAACATTATTATATTAATATTATAAAACCTAATATTATAAACCATAATATTAATATTTTAAACCCTAAGATTAATATTAAACCCTAGGATTAATATTATAAACTATAGGATTAATATTATAAACCATGGGATTAAAAATTGTAAGATTGATACTATAAAGCCTAAGTTTAATATTATTATATATGTTGTGAAAAACACTAATGTTTTGAACATACTTGAGAATTCAAGGTAATTAATTATTGTCTTGCATGCACATATATAGCTTCAAACAAATGAAGCTTGTTTTATTAGTGAAATCATTATACTATGATAATGGAAGTAGCGTGTGAGTAAGGCCGCCTCTTTGAATTGTTTTAATCACTTTCCTTGCATACATACATGAGGGAAGGTTAAAGGTTATAATATTTAGTTTTGGATAGCTTTGCATGATTGCAAGGTGTACCATGAACATGTGGGGTGCCTCTACAAAGACTGGACTCACTCTAAACCTTGGTAACTTGCATTAGTTGAACAAATAAAGAGAAATTGGAAGGGAAGTTAGGAAGGAAAGGAAAAGTAAGTGTTATGACAAATAACCCCATAGGGAACCAAATTAGCACAAATAACTTGATTTGTTTTTAGAAACTTGGTGCTTGGGCTAACATGTAGACCTAAGGAGTTGAATGCTCCACTCTTGGGAGTTGAAATAGATGGCAGAAGTTCTCTTAGGTACAATTATCTACTAGAGGGAAAATTAAATTGGCAAAAACCTCTTGGATGCATTTATTGGGTGCACCCTTGCTAGGTTCACTTGGGCACACGTACTAGGTGTTTGGCACTTTTGAGATAATACCATTAAATGGTGGGTGGTCCACAATGTTGGCACTTGGGTCTACTTAGGCTTGGAGGGGCTTGCAAGTGCAAGAAAGGTTTTTCATAAATAGTTGACACCTAAAAGGAACTAAGGCATCAATAAATCATTCATTATTATTCACAAGGAGTGTTAAAGAGCTCTATGGTTTGCGCTAAGTTAGGGTTGGAATAGTAATTTGAATTGAATTAGTTGAATTCAATAAGAAAACAAAACATACAATGGGATTGAATTTTGTAAGTTTGTTTGGAAATAGGAAAAAGGAAATCTTGCCTTATACTCATTAAATATCTCGAACAGAGTTGAAAGTAGGAGGCTACCACTCCCTTTTCATATATCACTAACATTCTTCATAAATAAATTTAGGCATTTTCCTTGGATGCAATCTATACATGTGTATTATAGACTCTTTATGTATTGGATTCTATTTTTCCTGGTTTTCTTTATGTTGTCTAATATTATTAAACTATTGGCTAAGTGTTAAAGTAGTACTCAGATTTTTTAAAGGTTTCAATAGGACATGTGTCCACATGTGCCTATTATTCAACAAACTTAGTTGAGTAGGACTGTAATTGTGGATAGCAACTTGTAACTTTAGGTGAAGTTGTGGGAAGGCCTTAAAAATAAGGCATAATTTGGTAATAATAGTCATCAGTTTGACCAAACCCACTTAAGCCAATGTACCATATTAAAGTGCTAAAAAAACTTATGAAAAACTCAATTTTGTAAGGAAAAATTCAAGCAAACTATAAGTCTATAACTAACGGTAACAAACTATACCCTTCGCCAGTTTATATAGGAAAGGTGGCTCCAAAGTTGATTAAAATATATTTTTTGTAGTCTTCACCAACACCACTAGCATGGAAAGTTATTTCAAAGCCCTCTTCATTACATTAATTCAAACTTGATGAACATTCTCAATATTTCAGATGAACTCGAAACTAGAAAACAAAACTTACTGCCTTGGTGTAGCAAGCAACCAACACAATGTATCCACACAGACATTGAATGCCTTAAGCACTCTTCACCATGACTTGGAATGGGGCAGTAAGGTTCAGTGATATCTTGAGTAGATGAAAAAAATCAAGCTTGAGGCAACAAGAAATAATTGAATCTTTGAAACTTAGAGTAGATTCTTTGGTCATGAACATGTGTAGCATGGATGGTGCAAAAGAAGAATTTGTGAAAGTAAGGAAGGAACTGAAATTACTTAAGTCTAAAGGTAAGGAAGTTTTTTATTTCCTCTATTACCATAATCATTTTTTCTTTGAATTTCCTTTGAAGAAGAAGTTGTCAAACTTGGGATAAGTCTAATTGCAGAGTAATTTTGAAGGCAAAGATAGTAACATTGGGAGGAGCCTAGGTATAGTAAAATTCAAAGAAAAAATTATAAGTTTTGATTGCCTAAACAATAGGTTTAGATAATTTGAGGATAAAAAATAAAGGACAATAGTTTCTAAGGCATATCCCATAGTGAAGCTTGGGAAAATAATTTTTTGTTGTTGTTGGAGGTGGATTTAGTAACCACCTACCATATTTTGTTCATTAATCAAAGTCACATGTGGCTCACTGCCTAGAAGTATGCAATAGAACCTATGGTGTCTATAAGTTCCAATTCTAGTGAAATGATGACATAAGAGGAACCATTTTGTCAAATTGATGAAAATTATGATGAAAATACGTCATTCTCTTTTCCACATTGGTTCTAGTTTAGGAAATTTGCTATCCAAGAAGTAGAATAATGAGAAAGGAAGCACTAGGATATGGGTGCCTTGAAAAGCACTATTATATGGTTTCCTTAAAAACGTTGTTCAGTTTAAATCTTTAAGTAAGGGGTGTAGACCTTTTCTTTATCTAGTTGTAGTTCCTAACGAATGGAAATTTAATTGGAGGAGTGTAGTCAAATTCTAAGTGGATGGATGAAGATAGTGAAGGACTTGACTAGGAAATATATACATTCAACATGGATAGTTTAGAAATATAATAAAACTTTGTTGAAGAGGAAGATTCTCACCCACCTTCATATATGGGGACCTTAGATGAGAAAAATTGCTCATTGGGAAGTTTGAGGATGATTGCTAGAATGACATAGATATCATGAGTTTTCACTTTGAAGCTGGTAGAAGTATTGGTGTGAACATGCATATCTTAATAATTAGGTAAATTTCACCCATAGCCTATTTTGAAATGTTTTTCTCTAAAAATAAATCATCAAATTTCATTTTTTATGAAAAGTATTCACCCAAATTTTCTATTATAAAAGTATCTTACTCTTAAAATAAAAAAAAATTATAAAAACTATATATAAAATCCATGGAAATTTGAATATTTTTACAAGAATATTGCCAAAGTTTTTATGGATGGAATTCTAAGAATCAATTAGATTTCTTAAGGTTTCTACACTTTGAGATATGTATGAATGCTTAGAATTTTCCTTGTAATGGAGCATAAGTGCACCAAGAAAATGTGCCAAGTTCAATGAAGAAGTTTTAATGTTGGGTTTTAGGAGTATACCTAAAAGTTTGGAGGAAAAGGTGGTTACCTTGTCTTGATCCAAGGATGATGTATAGATACATTTAAATCTAGAAGGAATCCATCATTCTAGGCTTAAAGAAATGGATTATTAACACTTGGGCACAATAGTTGATTTGGCCAACTAACTAGTTCAAGGCATAGAGGATTCAACATACATAAGCATGGTAGAATGAATCAATATTAATATTACAATAGTAGCATTGGATGGTGCAACACTTGGACCCTTTTTCCTGGCCTTCTTAGTGAAGGTTGGATTTCCACATTAATGTTGGACTTAAATTGCAACTACAACAAGAGACAATAGTACCAATAAGGACTTCCAAGAGGCATTATAGATAGAAGTTGCGAAAATTATTTTTGTTAAAAGGAAGAATTGGACAATGGCCAGTTGCATAGAAATTTTGACATTGACAATGAAGTGGTTCAAGAAGTTAATTATGGATGGATGCATGAATTAGGGCCACAAACTTGAAGGCTATCAAGTTCTTGAGCATGATTCCAACCATGAATTTTAGTGGGGGAGGATGTAAAGCCTTAGAATTGAATGGATTCTGTCACCTCCACCACACGATCAGCACAATGATCATTAATTGACACAAATGGATATGATAGAAGTTTAATAGGTAGAAGAGTCAATTTTGGGCACCTTACATGGTACCAATGTGTATTATGGATATGTTCGATGCCTTTGTTTAAACTATGTGCACCATTGACCTTGGCAACTCACATTTGGATGCATACACCAAGAGAGGCTGGGAATAGAACTTGAAAAGAGAAGGAAAAATGGGGGCTATGCTAAATGACCCCATTTGATACAAATATGATGCATGGAAAAACATATTAGCATAGAGAACTTGACTGGATTTTATCGACTTGGGTGCTTGGGCTACACGTGAAGTCAATGAGTTGGGTGGTCCATGAAAGCAATTGTGGGACACACACGTTGGGTACACATAAATCCAACACACATCTATTGACATGTCTACTAGGTGAACTCTTTCCAAGTGCACCCAGTGCCTTGGGAACACTTATTAGGTCACTTTGATCACAACAACATTCGATGTTGTGTGGTCCACTCAAAATATCATGAAGGGGGTAGAAGCACCACAAATTAGAGTTAAACTTGGCAATGTGGGTATTGGGGAATCTGCATTCCCCACTCCCTCTGTTACACTCTAGCCAACGTTTCTCACCATGACTTGGCCACCCTTGCTAGCCCCTCATTATTTATGCAATCTAGTTTCAGGCCCGGGGTGCTCATCATGCTAAGATAGAGGGCTAGGTGTTATATTGGTGTTGCATATTACAAAGCTTGAGCAAGCCTGCAAGCTTGTTAGTGGAAAAAAACTTCAACTAACCTATGCCATTCTGAGACGCTACCTATGATTCACGCTAAGATAGTGAAGGTGGAGAGAAGTATTAGAGGAGAACAAGGTGTCTCATCAGATACAAACATTACAGGTGAAGTGGTAGCCAGTGTCCCTAACACTAGTCATACCCATGGTAAACACAATTAAGACATGCAAAAACTTGACCTTTATTGTTAGATGAAGATGTTGGTGGGAAAATTTTTGGTGGACCGTAATGAAGTTAAGAGGATATTCTTCGAGCGTTGGATGAGATCCAATTGTCCATGAATTTTTAGATTGATGCGTGTAGAGAATGGAAGATCAACTCAACCTCACTGGTAAACTAAGTCATTCTCCTAGCAAAAGCAAAAATCCCATTAAATTGGTCCTCTTTGACTTGTCACCATGGACATAAATGGGTGTTTTTTCCTTGTTTTAATATGTTGGAATTTCTTTTTATTCACACATTTTAGTTGTGAGGCTAAGAGTTTAAAAACACTTTTCATATATTTTAAAATTTTAATATTTGATTTTTGAAAAACTTAAGATTGTACTTTTCCTAATAACAAATTAGTGCATTTTATTTTCTTCACATAAATCAAAATTTTTGAAACAACAAATCCTATTTTCATACGTTACACCCAATATTACCTCAATTATAATTTAACAAGGTCATCGTTCTACGTTTCAAATTGTTGCACATGTTGAAAGAAGTGCACTAAGAATAGTGCAACGTTTTACTTCGGAAAAAAATATCGCAGAAGGCATGTTGTGATTCACAAAAAAGACAAGCATAAAGTGCATATGTATCTCACAATGAGACAACTCCACAAAATCAAAATGGAAGTCAAAAGCTGGGCGACAAGGATAAGTTGAATATACATCCCACAATTATAGGACAAAATCAAAGTCAAAGTCAGAAGCCTGTCTGTCATAACGTCAACGCAGCCCACAATACTACAGTGAAGCCTATCACTGAACCAAGCTCGCAACAGACGGCTATGATTCGCACTACAAGGTGAATATACACACTACTTAATATATGAATCTTGGCAAAATCCTCGTCTTAAGCTTCTGTCAACTATAGATTTTGGCAACATCTTAGAAGAGAGGTGAGCTGTTTTACTTCAATCCTAATTTTTAGATTCTGGGATATTAGAGGAGTGGTGAGTTGTTTGACTTCTTTCTCAAATTTTAGATTCCGGGATACTTTTGGAATTTATTTTGAGAATTTGCAATCAATATAAAAATGGTTATAATTTATTTGTTTTATGAGTTTTTGGGCATTAATTTGTTAGGGATCTTTTTGGGATCACCAACTTGGTTACAAATAGACGAAACTTGGATGTTATGGGGATAAATAATGGACAGGTTCTAGATTGTTGTGCATTATTGCACGAGTTTGCTTGTCATGTTGACTGGAGATGGTTGACTTAAAAAATTAAGTGGTTGTATTTTGGTTCTATAAATTTGTCATAAGCTTATATGTTTCAATTTGATAATTGATTGGTTGTAGTTTTTGCATAAAGTCAATTCAAATCATTTTTTCTTGTTGGAATAATGTAGAAATGATATGTGACATGTCCAAATAGATTTGACGAGTTGTATTCTAGTTGTCATGAGTTGTGTCTTTGTAGTTTGTGTTGTGAGTTGGTGATCTAAATTATTTAGATCTAGATTGTCCTGGAAGTTGTCTATCGGTGCCTCTATAATGTACTGGTTTTCAAAGAAGCTTGATCAATGAGATTTGATTCCATTCTTGTGAATCTCTGTGTTTTTCTAATATGGTATCAGAGCCAGAGAGGAAGATATAGTGAGGCTTCAGATCTGAGAACAAGAAAACCCAGTTATGTGAGGGTAGTGAGATCAACAATTGTGAGAGCTTTTTCTTACATAGTTGCTCTCCATTTTTTTTAGTTGGCTGAGACCGTAGACAGATCCGATTGGTGTTGTCCATTATTGTTAGGTGGTTATTTGGGGCATAAAATTGTGGACACTTTGATCCCTTCGTTGGATCAGGGGCAGCATGAAGTTTGTGAAGTTATTTGTAAACCTCTGTGTACATAGCAAAAGGTGTGAGAAGTAGTTGGATCTTTTATTCAACTCATATATTCTCTGCACGGTGGTGAGTCGTTCGTTTGATTACTATGTTTCCAAAATTATTTTCCAATCCATTAAGTGAACTTGATTTTTTATGAAGAGTATAGTGTGGTAGATTAAAGGAGTTGTATGGGATTCCATTTTTCGTGGTGAAAAAGAAGTTACCTGGCATAAGAAGTTAAATATCCTATTAGGGTGAAAGTTAAAAATTGTTGGTAAAAAGATGTATTTGATTAAAAAAGGGAAAATAAAGTTTTGGAAATAGGGTTTGGTAAAAAAAAGGAGAAATAAGAGGTAATTTTGGCTTTTTTTTAATTGGAAGCAAGATTAAGTGCATTTGGTTTTGGATCTATTAAATTTGGATGCAGATCTGGTGAATTTGGGTGTAAATATGGTGGATTTGGGTGCATTTTGTTGGTTGGGAACATATTTTTTTTGTTAGTATGTCAAATTTTATGGTTGAAACTTATTTGAATGAGTTCACAAGGCTTGATGGAGGAAATTATGCAAATTGGAAATTCAAGGTATTCACAGTTTTAGAGGGAAATAATTTGTGGCCCATAGTGAGTGGGGCAAAGCCCAAACCCACTGTTGTTGCAGCTATTCCAGATTAGGAAAAAAGGGAAACAAAAGCAAAGGTGTTGCTACGAATGTCACTCAAGGACAACATCATTCCTCATATTAGGGATTGTAAAACATCCAAAGAAACATGGGATGTTCTCGAAATATTGTATGAAACATCTAATACTAACCAGATTTTGTTGTTGAAGACCAAACTTTTGTCAATTAAAATTGAGGCCAATGAGAGTATAAGCAATTTCATTTCTCTTGTCAAAGCGCTAAGTGATAAATTAGGAGACATTGGTGAAAAGGTGTCCAATACTAACTTGGTCACCATCACATTAAATGGCTTAGTGCAAGATTATCAAATTTTTGTTTCAAGTCTTTCAGCTAGAGAGAAACCTTCTACTTTTGATGAACTGACAGGCATTCTTCTACAAGAGGAAGAGAGGATGAAGAACTTCAATTTAGGCTCAAACAATTCATATTTGGCATTGGTAGCGAAGGGTAAGAAGCCATACAAAGGCAAGCCATGGGGAAAAAGAAAAGGAGGAAAGTTTCAAGAAAAGCAAAATGGTATGGCACAATCTAAATTTCTAGTTCATGATAAAATAAATGATGATTGTAATTATTGTGGAAAACCTATACATCATGCTAAAGATTGATATAAAAGGAAATATAATCAGTCTAAACAGAGAACAAAAGGCATAATGAGAATTTTGTGGACAAAGACACCTCAATCAATCATGGATTTTAAAATCTCAAATTGTTTGTTTTTGATGCTGCATTGTCTGCTGGGACTAATGATGTGAATGCTTGGTTCATTGATTCTGGTGCATCACTCCATATGTATTGCAATAAGGATTGGTTTCATGAATATCATGCGAACATTGATGGAACATGTGTTTATCTAGGAGATAACATATCCCTTCAAGTTCAAGGTTATGGAATAATAGGTGTGATGTTGCCAAATGGAAAAAAGAGACAAATCCATTATGTGATGTATGTTCCTGGTATAAAAAGAATTTAATTTATGTTTCTACTATTGCTGATCAAGATCTAAACGTGGAATTTTTCAAATCACAGTGTGTTGTTAAAGATATCCAAGATCGCTACAAGGTTATTGCCATAGGTACTAGAGTTGGAAACTTGTATAAGTTGAATGTGACCAAGACAGGGCATCAAACATTAACATCTACAACAATGTCAATAGAAAAGTTATGGAATCAAAGGTATGGGCATTTAAATCACAATGATTTAATTTTACTTCAAAGAAAAACAATGGTTGAAGGTCTTCCTGTTATGAAGAATAATCATGTTGAATGTGAAGCATGTGCACTTGGCAAGCAACATAGAGAGGAATTTCCTATACATGAAGAAAAAAGGCAAAGATAAATACTTGAATTAATTCATACTGATGTATGTGGACCTATGCAAACTAGATCTCTTGGAGGAGCATTGTACTTTCTTATTGTTGTTGATGATAGATCTAGATACCAAGGGTCTATTTTATAAGAAAGAAAATTGATTTTTTTGAATAATTTAAGGAATTCAAAAACATGGTAGAAAAACAAACTGGGAAATACATCAAAATTCTCAAATATGGTCAGGGACGATAATACAAAACAAGAGCTTTTAATCAATATTGAAAAATTCATGGGATTCTACAACAATTTACAGTGCCTCATACAGCTCATCAAAATGGAGTTGCTGAGAGGAAAAATAGAACACTAGTGGAATGTGCACGGAGCATGTTTCAAGGTAAAAATATCTCTAATGGTTTTTGGGATGAAGCCATTAATAAAGTTGTTTATTTGAAAAATAGGAGTCCAACCAAAATTTTAGATCTAAAACCACCTTTTGAAGTATTTTATGGATATAAGCCAAAAGTGAATCATTTAAGAGTTTTTGGATGCAAGGCATTTGCACATATTCCAAAAGATGAGAGAAGAATACTTTATGAAAAATTAATTAAGTGCACAACCATTGGTTATTGTGATGATCAAAAGGCATAGTTGTTTGATCCTAATTCACATAGATTGCTTGCAAGTAGGGATGTGGTGTTTCATGAAAATGTAGATGAAGGTGATAAAATGAATAACACAGGTGTATGGAATGATATTGATGATTATGTCAAAATAGAAGCAAGTTTTGAATAGGGAGATGAACAGGTACAACAACAGGTACAGGTTCAAGTGCAGGTATTATCTAGCAGTCATGACACTCCAAGAAGAGAACAAGAGACTCCACAAAGTAGGAAGAAGGATGAAAGCAATAAAACTCTAAGGAGGGCATCACATCAAATTCAGCCACCTATAAAGTATAAAGATTATGCATTAATGTCTCATGTAATGAATGTTGTAGAAACTTCAAGTTATGAAGAAGCTAAAGAATATAAGGAATGGAGAGATGCAATGACTGAGGAATACAACTCTATAATGAAGAATGACACATGGGAATTAACAAAATTGTCTAAAGATAAAGTTCCCATAGGATGCAAACTTTTGTTCAAACCAAAGATTAATGTTGATTGTAATATTGATAAGTATAAACCTAGATTGGTTGCAAAAAACTATTCAAAAAAAGAAGGAATTGATTATGAAGATATTTTTGCACCTATAGCTAAACTCAATACAATTAGAATCATGATTGCATTAGCTACAAAATAAAATTGGAAAATGCATTAGTTAGATGTCAAATTTGCTTTCTTGAATGGTGAATTAAAAGAAGAAGTTTATTTGGTACAACATGAAGGGTTTGTAAAGCAGAGACATGAGCATCTTGTTTGTAGGTTAAAGAAAGCTTTGTATGGTTTGAAACACACATCAAGATCTTGGTTTGTGAAAATTGATTCATTCTTTTATGAAAAAGGTTTTGTGAGAAGCATAAGTGATCTAACTTGTACATCAAGAGAGATGAAGATGGGAATATTGCCTTGATATCTTTGTATGTTGATGATCTTATTATAACAGGTAGTGCACTTAGGTTGATTGAAAAAATTAAAATTTAGTTGTCACGGGTATTTGAAATGAAGGATCTTGATAAATTGCATTATTGTTTGAGTCTTGAAATTTGGAGGGAATCTGGTAAGACAATTATCACACAAAGAAAATATGCAAAGACATTCATTGAAAGATTTCGTATGTTTGAATGCAAACCAATGTCCACTCCTTTGGAATAGAATGCCAAGCTGTAAAATGATGATGGATCAAAAGAAGTGAATGGAGCTTTGTATCTTCAATTGGTGGGAAGTTTGAACTATGTCAGCACTACCAAGCTAGATATAGCATATTCTATCAACATCCTTAGTCAGTTTATGGCTAAGCCTTGTGAAAGCCATTGGAAAGAAGAAAAGAAAGTCCTTCGATATACGAAGGGAACACTTTATTTTGGTATTTTGTATACTGATGGATCTAATGTTGAGTTGGCACGTCTTTCTGATTCAGATTGGGTGGGAAATCCTGATGGTAGAAGATCAACCTCTAGATATACATTCAATTTAGGATTGGGGGTCGTATTATGGAGTAGTAAGAAACAATCAATTATTTCTTTGTCATCTACAGAAGTTGAATACAAAGCCTTGACCAATGCAACTTGTGAAGCTATTTGGTTAAGGAGGATTCTTGAAGATGTTGGAGAAAAACAAAAAGCACCAACAAGCATCAAATGTGACAACCAGAGTTCCACGAAGTTGGAAAATAATCCAATTTATCATGCAAGAACTAAACATATTGAATTCCAACATCATTTTGTAAGAGAAAAGATACAATCAAATGAGATTCATTTAGTCTATCTAATACAAGTGAGAATGTAGCTGACATCTTTACCAAGCCTCTTGGAAAGATGAACTTTGAATATGTAGACAACAACTAGGCATTGTTGAAAATCCTTTTCTCCATTAAGGGGGGAATGTTGAAATAATGTGAAAATGATATGTCGAGATAGAGTTGATGAATTGTATTCTCGTAGTTAGTGTTTGAGTCTATCTGTCATGAGTTGTGTCTTCGTAGTTTGTGTTGTGAGTTGGTGATTTGAATTATTTAGATCTAGATTGTCCTACAAGGTGTATATGTGTGCTTATATAATGTACTCATTGTCCAAGCAATTTGATCAATGAAATTTGATTTCATTCTTGTGCATCTCTCTATTTTTCTAATATCTCCATCATTTATTGATGGTTCTAATTATTACGTTTAATTATTTTGATTATGCTTGTCGGTGTACAACGATGTCTCAAAGAACACACCAACCATTAATAATCTACCATATCTTGTTCATATTATATATGTGCGCATAATATAACATAATTTAGTAGAATTGTTGGAATTTCTATGCATTGCAGTCTTTCCATTGTCCAGTGGCCATCAGAGTGCTAGTAAATATGAAGTTCCATGGAAGAGATTCTGCATGGTCTCTCCTAATTGGCCAAACTATTAAGCTCGTGTACCTAATCTCTCTTGTTGCGGCCTTCATCTTTACTCTTCACAGAGAGCTTTGCAATGCAACGTTGTCGGAGACACCGAAAAC
Source organism: Pinus taeda (assembly GCA_000404065.3). Classification (NCBI taxonomy): domain Eukaryota; kingdom Viridiplantae; phylum Streptophyta; class Pinopsida; order Pinales; family Pinaceae; genus Pinus; species Pinus taeda. The sequence goes on from APFE031710657.1 coordinate 80,347, forward strand.
TAATTGCAACTGCAATACCTTTTATAAAGAAGGCAGTGAGTTTGAGAGCAATCTGAATAAAATCTTTGATAGTCTGCTTCAGGGCACTAAGCAAAGTGGGTTTAACATCTCTGTATATGGCCAAAGTCCTGACATGGTATATAGCCGCCTCCAATCCAGGGAAGACCTGACAGTCGACCAATGCTACACTTGTTCACAATATGCAATCACTACGATTCAACAAAATTGTGAGAATGTCCTTTTCACTGCTTTTTTTTTTAACCACATAGTGAATCGTAACTGCCAGTCCTAATCTATGGGAGACCCACGATCAATCATGACTATGGGAGACCCACGATCAATCATGATAGTTGTCTCTATAACACCAGGAGTACATCCAACCACCTGCAAGTCGGATATACTAAGATCCTATGATTTTAGCAAGTGCAGACTCATGTGCCACCAAGACGGGATTGGGCAATCCGACCCTTTAGCTTCCACCAAAGCAGGTTAGTGTACTCAATGAGATTCGAACTTCCGTTTCCCAGGCTTCGCCCAAGTGACTTTACCATCAAACCACACATCAATGTACGGCTTTTTCACTACTTCTGGGTCTTTTCACTACTTCTTACGTTATGAAAGTTATAATTTCATCGTACAACTGGATACAGATTTGGGGTCTATTTACGGGGAGCATTTCGGTGGGGACACGGTTATCTTTGAGAATCTCTTGAAGAAATTGTCAGCTGAAGCAGCAGCTAATTCAAAACGATCTGCTTTGGGTATATCTCTAGACTCGCCGTCTCAGACTATTTACCTAGTGACGACTGCACAACATGTCTGTCATTCTCTAGTGACGACTGCACAACATGCCTGTCATTCTCGACCAATAAAGTATTCACATTTTCTCCTGAATATGCTGGAGTCCAGTACCGGAGTCAAAGCTGCATAGTGCTTATAATTCCGCTGCCCTTTGAGCACACTCTGTTGAAGTGCTAAAGTTTGCAACTGGGAGAAGTCTACTGAAGGCTGCCATTTGAAAGTACTGCACATAGGGTCTGAGCGCAAAGCCATAGTATGGCGCTCTATAATGTATCTTAAAATAAATTGATGATAAATCGTCACAGTTACAACACAATAAATATGTACGTTGTGACAGTTTACTCCATTAGATTACTAATGAAAAGTACGTTTTAGAACTCGGTTTTTATAAGTAGTAAGGAGATTTAAAAGTAATTTATTTTATTTTCAAATTTTGAACTTCAACAAATCTTAAAGTTTATTTCGATCTTTAATTTTTGCTTATATATGTTTTTTAATCACAAGATATTTTCTTAATATACATTATGGGCAAGTAGCGCAAGTCGCACTCATCAATTATAACCAACATACTGAATTGAGAGCAGAAACACATGTAACTTTCACAGCAAACTTTCATGATGATAACAAGCTCTGAAATGGAGGATTTTGCCGTATAAAAAGTTACTGTTTCTTTACAATTTTACTAATCGCGCCTGGCTTGGTAAGCTCTGGACATTATATGGGTTGGTGATAAGGAAGCAAGAAGAAAATATTTTACAAATCTTTTAAGTATCGATTGTTAGAGCAAGATTGCTGGTTTGAAAACAAATAACAGAAGGTTTTTTAAAATTGACTGTTAGATTTAGATTACAGATCCTGAGATTATGTGGATTGCAGATTCAAACAACAAAGTCAAACTTCAATATTTATCTTACAGTTATTGCTTATTTCTTTTAATGCCCGGATTCTTCCAGACTATCCGCTCGAAAATGAACACAATTATATAAGAGAACCACTGAGCTTAAATACCTTACCAAATTTTGATACAGATTATCGCAGTGACCTAATCTGGATGACAAAGAGATAGCTGTGAGAAAGTATCCTTAACTTTTGTGCAGAGGAAAAAGATATTCTCAATTAAATTTGTCATTACTCAAATTCAACATCCAAAACGAAGTGAACCTAGTCAACCTCTCTTGCTCAGAGGGACTAGAGTATTACTATCCAATAACAGCTCTGGCAAAAATCCTCTTCACTGAATGACTTTCTTTTTATTGTATATATTGCTAAAAACACATTAACGTTCTGAACATACTTGGCCAGTCAAGATAATTAATTAGCGTCTTGCATGCACGGACATACATTCAAACAAATGAAGCTTGCTGGGTAGACAAAAGCATTCCAGTATCATAATGGAAGTAGCTTGTGTCTAAGGCCTCCCAATCTTGAATGTGTTTAAGCATCACAACTTTATTGTATACAGACATGAGGACAGTTTGACGGTTAAAAGAGTGGCGAGTGGCTCTACATGATTGTATACAGACATGGGGACATTTTGACGGTTAAAAGAGTGGCGAGTGGCTCTACATGATTGCAAGATGCATTATGGATCTGTTGGGTGTCATTATTAAAACTGGACTTACCCCAAATCTAATAAATTGCATTGGTTGGACATACCAAGAGATGTTAGAAGAGAACTTGGCAAGGAAAAGTCAAGTGGGGTTTATAACCCGATGGTGAGTAAGATTGACATAGAGAATTTGATTGGTTTTACTCCAAATCTAATAAATTGCATCTCTTGGACACACCAAGAGAAGTTAGAAGAGAACTTGGCAAGAAAAAGTCAAGTGGGGTTTATAACCCGATGGTGAGTAAGATTGACATAGAGAACTTGATTGGTTTATATAGACTTGGTACTTTGCCACACTTGGGGTTGCAATAGATAACATACATGTTTTTAGGCACAAGTATATGTAACTGCAATTGTGGGACACTTTTATTAGGCACACATTTGTTGGACTCACTTGTTGGGTGCATCCTTTCTAGGTGCTCTTAGGCACATGTATTGGGAGTTTGGCACTTTTGACACAATACCATTAGATGTTGGGTGGTCCACTAATAAGTCATGAGGAAGGTAGAGCCATCATGACGCATATTCAAAGTTAGCAATGTGGACACTTGGGTCTAATTAGGCTCGAAGGGCCTTGCAAATGCAATAAAAGTATCACATAATTAATGGACACCTCGAAGGTGTTATCGCATCAATGGATAATTCATTACTATTCACAAGGAGTGTAAATGAATTCTATGGTTTATGTTAAATTTGGGGTTGGAATACTAGGGTGAATTGCATTCACTGAATGAGAAGAAGAAGAAGAAAACAAAAATTGCAAGATGCATGCTTGAGGTTGCTCTAAGGGTCGAATTATGTGAGTTGTTGGGCAATAGGAAAAAGGGAATTTTGCCTTAGACTCATTAAACATTTGTAATAGAGTTGCAAGTAGAAGGCTATAACTCCCTTGTTGTATATCTATAACATTCCTCATTTAATAAATTAAGGAAATTTCTTTGGGTGTAGCCTATATATTTGTGTTGTATGCTCTTTATGTATTGGATGTTATTGGTTCCTTCTTCTTTTTTCTTTTTTGTAAGATAATTACTAAAATATTGGGTAAAATTTTAATTATTACTAAAAAAATTTAAAGGTTGCATTGGACAACTTGTAGCTTTAGGGGAAGTTGTGTTGGGAATATGATTATACTGAGAGTGAGGTGAACCAATATAATATTCAATCTTAACCAATTAAAACAATTCAATGCAAATATTATGTCAATCACATCAGTAACATAAAAATACACAATATACATATACAAGAATCTTCTTTTATTATTGAATGATCTTGCATGAACCAATCTATTATTACTTTGATTTACTCACGCCAACCAAAAAGAGTGACCCTTAAACCATCCTATTTGTATTTCTTCCCTTTCTTTCCTTTCATACTCTTTTTTTTGTATGCATTCTTTCTCTTGCTTTCATTCCTCCTCCTGCCTCTTCTACGCTTCCTACTACTTTTTTTTCAGTTCTTTTGATTGCTTTATCCTCTTCTCTACCACAATGGCTACTCTTGGGATGATAGAATTTGCTTTGAACTTGTGGCTCCACTCTACTTTTGGATTATACACAATTTTCCTCTTATACTTGATACTCACTAGAGTGTGCAGTTCCTACTTCTTCCCTTCTTGGTTAATACTCTTCCTAGGAAACTACACTAGAAGGGCTTGCCTCTATTCCTCGTGCATGTGGTGAGGAAGCATTATACCTATTGTAACATGATTAGTTTTGATTAAAATGCATGATCAAACAATTTTAAAATCTATGTATTTAGATTAGGGAATAAATTAAATCATCATTCAAATTTCATCGAAATTAGTTGATATAATAGGATTTAGTAGTTTAAAAATAATAAATGGGTTTGCAAGAGTAAATGTGCCCTCAAAAATGTAAATTTAAGTTTTGCTTTAGTTAATCATGCATTTAAACATGATTAATTGATGTAATAAAGTCTAAATTGGATTTTTTTACCTATGATCGAGGATTGACAAGACATCTTGTCACTTTCACAAAAGTTCGAGTGCTTTTGCATGGTTAAGATCTTCCCTGCCCAGATCAATGACGGGGAGGACATTTCACGCCACCCTCCGTCGAAACACGTTAACACAAGGGGGGTATGAAAAGTGGCTTCATGGCCGTTGCCCCCCCCTTACATGGCAACCTCCCATCTTTCTGCACCCCCTCCATTCAAAACAACTTAACCC
>APFE031710664.1:0-14609 GCA_000404065.3 Pinus taeda
GGTTTGTACTAGACCAGACATTGCACATGTACTGGGAGTATTGAGAAGGTTTATGTCAAAACCAGGAAAGGAGCATTAGACAACAGTGAAGCGGGTTTTCAGGTATTTGCGTGGCACTAGTGGTTACGGTTTGTGCTACCAAGGAAGACCAGGATTGGACAAAGTGTTGTATATTCGTGGCTTTGTTGATGCAGACTAGGCTTGAGATCTGGATTAGAGAAGATCTATAAGTGGGTATGTGTTTAACCTATTTGGAGGTGCAGTCAGTTCTGTAGTGGCACTATCAACTATAGAGGTAGAATACATGGCAGCCACTCATGCAAGCAAGGAAGTAGTTCGGTTGTAGAGATTGTGTTCAAGTATGCGGTTAGTGCAAGAAGTTATAAGGATAGACTGTGACAACCAAAGTGCAATTTTCTTGGCAAAGAACCCTACATATCATTCAAAGACAAAGCACATTGATGTTCAGTATCACTTTGTGAGGGATATGATAGAATACAAAAAGGTGTTGCTGGTAAAGGTGGACACTTTGAAGAATACTGCAAATGCATTGAAAAATATGTGAGCTTCTCAAAGTTCAACTGGTGTAGGGAATGAATGGGTGTTTTAGGGCTAGGAAAATGACTAAGCTCTCTTGTGGCCCCCTATGGAAAGAAAACAACAAGTGGGAGAACGTTGGGTTGTGTTATATTCTTTCCATGTAGTTAACAGGGGGTTTGAAGAGAACTCGTAACCCCACTTTATGGGTTTGGGGCAGCACCCCAAAAATTTTGCTTTTGGACCTTATGTTAGGTTGGGCAGACCCACATATGGTTTTGTGCATAATTTTTGTACATGTTTTTTGGACGCGATGGTTTTCGGTCCATGGTATTGGATGCGATGGTTTTCGGTCCATGGTATTGGACGTGATGGTTTTCGGTCCATGGTATTACATGCTTAGGAATGTATAAATATGTATTGTAACATTGAAAGGAAAATAATGAAAAATCAAGCTGGTAGTCCTGGTTTTGGGATCCAGTGGGAAATTCTCTGTGTATATGTGTTTTATGTGTTATGCTCTTGCATTGTTTATTTTTCTATGTTTTAGAATTTGTATGCAGGTAATTTCTGTACGGGGTTAAAACCTACATAGAAGTCCTTAAATTGTTGGGAGACATACTCTCCAGAATTGTCACTTTGCAAGGTCCTTATTTTCTTTCTATATTCTTTCTCTTCCAAGGCTTTGAACTCACAAAAACTTGAGAAGGTTTGATCCTTATTTTACATAAAGTAGATCCAACATCAACAAGAAAAATCATCAATAAAAATAACATAGTATCTTTGTTTAGTGGTGGAGGCTATAGAGAATGGTCCACACACATATTTATGAACTCACTCCAGGATTTCTCCAGCTCTATTGTCTCAATCCTAAAAGGAAGATTTTGCATACTTACCCAAGGCACAACCTTTGCATGTATCCATTTACTCCAGTTTTCCCTTGGGAAGTCCGATAGAAATATACTGCATGATCTTCAAGGCCCCATGGTGCAAGTGGCCTAATCATCTATGCCATAGCTCGCCAACATCTTGGCTTGCACCAACTCTGCTTTGGAACTCAATGTAGCACAGTCATCTACCTCTATCTTGTAGATATTCTTTACTTAAATCCTAATCCTCTTGGTTTGTCCAGTGCCAATATGCCTCAGGAATGCCTTTCCTTTACCAAAGACTACATCATAGCATTTGTCTTCTAGCATAGCAATGGACACACGATTCTTCTTTAGACCAGGCACATAATTTACATCAGTTAGGGTGAGAGGAGCTCCATGCTCCCTCTAAAAAACAACCGTACCTTCACCCGAAACATGGTACCTTCCATCATTGCCCATCTTGATGTGCATCTGCAGGTCCTTCTCCTCCAAGGTACTAAATATATTCTTGTCGCCAGTCATGTGGAATGAATCTCCACTTTCCAAGTACCAAACACACCCCACCATCGATGAAACCATGCATGCGATGAGGGTGAAATCCAATTCAAAATATGAGGCCAATGCCTCACCATCTGATCCCTTCGAAGATCCCTTCTTGGATTTCTTCTGTGGACAATTTGTAGCATAATGGCCCTCTTCATGACAATGAAAGCATCTCACTTTAGATTTGTCAATCTTCTTCCCACCATGGGAAGAATTGGATTTGGAATGGGGCGCCTTCCCTTTCCCTTTCCTCACCTTACTCACTAAGGCTAGATTTTCTTCATCATCTTGCTTTGATGAAGATCCATCTCTAGTGCTTCTCCTTATCTCCTCTTGCATCATATCCGAACAAAGTCGTTCCCAATCTGGTAGTTTCTCTCTTCCATTTACCGAGTCTTGCTATGCCAGCTCTTCGGAAGACTGGGGAGAGCAAGACTTACCATGTCATCATTGGCTGATATGATCCCTACACTTCCAAGCTCATCCCTGCAGGTGGTGAGCTTGTTCAGATATGTAGATATTGAGTCACCCTTTTCACACTTGATTTTCTAAAGCTTGTCTTCAGTGCCAACTTCCTCTGATCGTTGTTGTTCTGATATAGATACTTCAATGTTTCCCACATTGAAAACGATGTCTCCTTCCCATGGAGACTCAAGACAATGTGGTCTCAAACTCCATCCAGAAGGATCCTCCTTGCTCTAGCCACACATTTCTTCCATTCCGCCAATTGTTGGGCATTAGTAGCTGCTGGCTCAAGAACTTCTTGATTAATGAAGTCGCTCAAACCATTTTCCTCTAATACCACTTCCATGCAATCCTTATAGGATATATAATTCGAACTACCATCAAGGGCATACTAGAGTATCAAACCATTGAACACCATTGGTGAAACTTGAGACATGATAAGAACTCGAATTCTATAATCGGGAACTTCAAACTTCGAACTTCTCCTTTCTTTGTATACTATTCTTCACTTTGATCACCTTTGCTCCAATGCCATGTATAAATTCCTACTGAGATCACCAGATAACGCAATATACTAAAGAAAAATACTTGATCTACTTCTACAAACAAACTTGTGGAAGATTAATCGATTTTGAGCAAGATCAAAAACACATATAACAGAGAATGAGAAATAAATCACACATGAACATAGAAGAATACTCTGGGGCAAGCCTCAGCTAAAATCCCCGATCTCTGTATTATCATACAAGTGGAAATATTTCTGGATTACACAAAGCTTTAGCTCATAAGCTATCCAACTCTCAATACAATCCCTCAATGTTGCTCATAGATTGAATAGACACAACATACACCTTCCTCCTATCCTCCAAGCCTGCTATTTCCTTGCGCAGTTTCTCTTGGGTCCTCTGGCTGCCACATGTGTGAATTCACCTCTCACAAAACTCACCAAACTCAGAAGTAACTATGCAATCTCCAGGGAATGAATTCCTTCTGCATGCAAGAGATATCCTAAATGGAATATTCCTGCAATTGATAGTATACTATCCCATCATCTGATCTCGACTAGGTCTCTGACTGAACTAACATACATGAGTTATTTATGAGAAAATATTCAGTTATTTGAAGTGCAGTAGTTACATGCATGCATGAATTAACTAATTGAACTCACAATCAGCTCCACAAATTGTTGGAACTAATCTAACTAGACTTAACTCAATTAACTTAGCTAACTAATTACAAATCAAAGTACAACTCATCCTGATCTCTTTAATCAAGGGATAACTTCCTCAATCAAAGGGGAAATTGTTGCAGGTCTTCACATAGACTTCATGTTTGATTTTCTTCAACTAATTAACTCAAGATGAATTAATTAATTATTTTTCAAATAGCTACTAAGATCAAATTTTAATTTTAATTCTCAATTTTAGTTCAAGGACAAACTAAATTTGGAATGTATCCTGAAATGCTATTTATAGCAATGTTATTTTTAGCACTTATATATTTAGCATTTCTTGTTGCTATTTTCAACACACTGTGACTCAATTGGTTTCATGCCTTCATGGTGCTAACATCCTTTTTAAACTCTTTTGATGACTATGATGCTTGTACAATTGGTCACCATTTGTAGGAAGGTGGTTTGTCATATCTGGCTTGCAGTGAACTTGGTTTGATTGTTCGGAGTATTCACAAGATTGTTCAAATGGTGTTTTATTTGTTCATTGCAAACTGGGAATATGATGTTTGAATCATCTCATCTAACCAATTCTCTATCTTGGGAGAGTGCCATTAAACTTATCATTTTTCCCATCAACACATCCAATGGCAGTTTCTTCACACTCTCTGATTTTCATTATTTAACATCTCTCTCTTCAGATTTCCATTAATAAGGTGAGGCACTTCAGCATTAGTTGATGGTTATGGCAAGTTCTCACTATCTTGGCATGACTGTTGAGAATGATCAGTTCGATTTTCCCTTACAAGATTCACATCATGACCTCACTTATTGAATCAAAAATTCATATTTTCAAAGATCATGAGGTTTTCAAGAGGGCCATCATGAATTCTACGATCCAATCTTTGAATGGTTGGAACAATTTTACGGAAAGCTCTATTGCAGACATCAAGTTTCGATCCTTTCTCACACTTGCTAAGAAGCACAATGTAGACGAGGGCTCATTTTAAAGAATATTCCGAGGTTTGTTGAAAAACAATATTAATAAAAAAGGTAAGCATGTGAATTGGATGAAAATAGTGGTTGTGACCCATATTTCTGCCCATAGGAAGAACTTCCTTTTCATGTGCAAGTTTTTCAAATTTTTATATCTTATGTTGCACATGACATTTTATCTGTTTTGACTGTTCCTATATTTGTGGATTTAGGTCGGGAGAAATCGTAGTGGTTTCAATAGAAATTTCATTTTACGTGACCCTGACAATCTAGCTATTAGCTTAGGAGTAGGATTAGTTGCAAAATTATTTTTCCCTTCCTTGCACTCATATTGCACTCATTCCCTATAGTTTGCCTTGATTTTCTTATTTTGGTTTTACACCATGTTTTCTTATTCATTTTGTTCTCTTGTATTTTGATTTGTTTCCTGGTACTATCTCTTCTTTCTTTTTTCTTTGTTTCCTTCCTTGTTGAGTTTTCCTTTCATTTTCATTACCTGAATAAGTGTTGTGCCTGGACCTTTTTGGCTTCTCAGTGTGTATGTGGCTAAAGTTCATAGAGTCTTGTGACACTTCAACATTTGCCCAATCCTGTGTCTGGCTTCCTTGTAATTGGTTGTATATTTTTTTTGATGAAGTTCTGATGGAAAATACAATCCATCCATAAGGAGATCTTTGGTCCAACCATGAACCTATGTCTAATGCCTATACTCAGTTTTTTGCTTTGGTGTTTTCAAGCTTATCAAACTAGTATAAATGGAGAAGGGGAAAGTATAAATGAGAAAACCTAAATCATAGGTCTTTATATGCTTCTTTGAAGGAACAACCTCTCCTACTCTCAAGAAGTCGGGATCCCTCTTCCACCCCAAAATAAATAAGTGTCAATGCACAGTTCTCTTTAAAAAATAAATAAAGGTGAAATAAAAGAAAGGCCTCCTGCATAGAGAGGTGAAGCAGGAAACTCCACCAGGGTACTTTCTAGACTTGATAGTAGTGGAGCAATGCTTGTGTGCCTGCGTGACTCTACCAGGGTACTTTCCAGGCCTACTAATAACGAAGAAACATCACAAATGAAAAATATACTCTTAAAATCTTAAGCCCACGACCTAAACTACCCTTCCCAATTCAAAATTATCTGATCAGGCTAAATATTATGTTGTGTTCAAATGGGAAGGTACAAACGGGTCCATGTCTGCCCATGGTGTGAGTGGTGAAGCCAAAATAATCTATATGATGAATCAATACTCCCTGATGGACCATGGCCCCACACTAAAATGATCCAAGACAGAGAAAATGGTATTTAACCAGTGTGTCGACAAGTGTTTTAGCGACTACAACACCCTCCAAAATTTTGGCCAAGACTTAAAGTTCAGAGCCTACTGTGTATCATGTGATCGATCGCTCCTTAGTCACTTATTGGTAAGCTAATGATCTCAAGGTCGCCTCTTCAATCTTAAGATTCGTTTACAGTTTTATCTTTGTATAGTATGTGTCAAATTTGGGCATGGAGATTATCTCTTGTCATTCGAAGGGAACTATTTTTGCTTCAAGGGGAAATATTTGTGAAAATGGGTTGTTCTTATCACATAGACATGTTTCGCACTCATTTTATGAACTCTTGCACAAGTGTCGCTTTTATTGTCCCAAAGTCTATCAACAAATATCCACTTGTTTTAAGCTACCATAAGGGTTGTTGCATTAAGCGAAGTATGTTCTTACATGTTTTGGATGGTCTATGTTGTATCACTAAGTGTTCAAGTGTGCGATCATAGTCAATTTCTACCACTGTTCACATCAGTTCCACCAATCCCACACTTAGCCAAATTCCAGAGTTCCCCTAGCAACCTAACCTCATCCAACTTTCCTAAATTGTGCACTTGATATCTGCAACCCTCAAGGTTTTTCCCTTGCCTGTTGGAACTATGTAATGCACAGAAAGCACAGCCTCCCTTGGAATCCAAAATTGCACCGCGACTTCCTCTAGTGTCCTTCCCTTAGTTAGAACCTACTATCTCCAAAACCTGAACAGTTTTATCCCTCAAGCATCTTAGCTATTCAATTTTCCTTGCATCCTGAAACTGCATAGTTGTGTACTCCCAGGGTCTCATCCTGCAAAATTCACTGCTGGCTAAAACTTCCAAATTATATCTCTCAGTGGCCACGAAGAAGGATGACATTCTCTAAAGGAGATGCATAGAAAGATAAGGATACTAAGGAACCAAGTGGTATGATAGAATATTGGGACTACATGAAGAGTCCATATAATGCATAACCCTTTGGAGGGTAGGTATAGAAAACAAAGAACATCCTTGAAATACACTTCATGAAGGACCATTATCATTTTCATATGATTATGTCTTCCATGACATGCATGGTTGCAAGAACTAAAGGTTATTCCTTGTGTTTCCTCTAAGTGTCTTGCCCCCTTTCACTTGTTGGATCAATTGTCATCTTTTGGAATGTTTGGTTGTTATGTCATGTTTGTGAGACTTTTTGGTGACCTCAAAGGTTGGTTGTTGTGTATACAAGTTGTCCTAGCCATGTAAACACCTATCGCACTCATACACAAAGTTTTAAACACTTTCATACAAGTGTCGTCACAGTCGTCTTAATGTCTATCTCAAGTGTCACACTTGTCGTTTTTAGCTCTACATAGTCTGACAAAGGGTAATGATTTGTCTTGTTGTTCTAGTGGTCTATGTTGTCCTATCATTGAAGTATGCTAAGTGTGTGATCACAATCTCAAGTTCCTCATGAGTTCACTTGCCTCCCACACTTAGCCATTTTCTTGAAAATCCTTATGACCAGAAAACTCTCTTTTGATTGGACCCCAACTGAGATTCACATTGCACAATCTCATCCCTTAGTGATGCTACTCTACTGACTGGAACTATGGAGTGCATGGTCACTTTCCCCTAGGGCAGTTGCACTGCACAATCCCAGTGTTGAGTAGAATTCCTTCCTCCCCAGAATTGCACAGAAGGTGCCTCAAGCCTAACCTGAACCGTGCATTTTGAAAGATTAGTCACCAAGCCTCCTGATTGCCTACTATAAACCTATAATGCACAGAGAACTTGACCTACCTTACCTCCCAAAACTGTGCAGAAGTGTCATCGAGTGTCCTCCCTGAGCCGAGACTCACTGATCTCCAAAATTGTGTAGACAAATTTTCTGAGGCCCCTCTTCTACCTAGTCCATCCTGGACTCTGAAAAATATGTAGACCTGCCTCTGAGGGTCCCATCTTGTGGTAGCCACAAACTATCCCAACTATGAAATACAGTCTCCTAGTGGCCTCTGTGCAATTTCCCCCAGTAGTGAAGACTATACTGAGGAGTTCCTCAGCCAAGCCTAAGTTGTGCTTTGCATAGTTGCAGTGACCAATCTCCCTCCCTGTGACTTGGAGCTACATAATGTGTAGTTACTCGACCCTCTTTCCCAGCCTGTCACCTATCTTAGGCTCAATCCATGGATAACAATGCATCATATTAGATTAGGAAGTTTTGGATTTGATGTTGTTACATCATGAGTGAATTACAGGAACATGTACACTATTAGATCATGGTGAGCCAATGAGGAAGGATAAGGAGGAGTGAGCAAGCTAGAAGACTCACTTATAGTTGGATGGACAAAGAAGCTTATCAAGCAGAAGAAAAGGGAACACATGCATGTAACCACCTCACAAGAACAAAGATCATTGAAGACCTTGCATCATCAAGTTATGTAGAGGAGAAGAGAAGGTGAATCCAAGAATACATCTGTCACTCAGCAGAAACAATGGCTTGACATTGCCACCTCAGTAAGCTAGTCTATGTTAGTAATGTTATGTCAAGTAGTGTTATGTCAAGTAGTGTCTTGGAACTTTTTCTTAATACAAAAGCCTATTCAAGTCAGCATGTTTTCATGCATGTTTTGTAGACATTTTCAAGACTATTCTTTCAGCATTTTTAATTCACATTTGTTTCACATGTACTAAGATAGTTGAACTATTTTAGTTTTTTAGTACTTACCTTGTTGAGAATGTGTTGTATTGGTTATGAATTTTTTCTCATCTTAGTGGACTGCTCAGCAAGATACTAGAAAAAACTTTCTCACTTATTGGTTATAATGATAGTCACATCCCTTTTGGACTATTCCACTAAATGGTGGATGGATCTTTCCTTGTACTTTGGTTTTAACGACTGCCACAACAATTGTGGACTATTCCGTTGGATGTTGGACATAACTTCCTAGTTCGTGTGTCTCTTCCTGGGTGGTACTATTACCTCTCACTTAGAGGCTCACTTTTTTCCCCCTTTTACGGTAAGAGAACCTTGACACAATTGTGTTGCACACTCACCAGGCACATCTACCTTGTTGTTCGAAGATACCATTACATCACTCTCTCATGCTGACAGTTAGAGCCAAGGAATATCTTTAAGTATATGGGAACCGAGCCTTTATACCAGATGGGACTCCTACACTAAATGTTGTGAGGTCTAGTTGGGACTTCATATTAGGGAGATCCCCTTTGTTGACAGATTTCCATTACCATCAAAAACACCCTCATGAGATACAATATGACCTAGACATTCCACTTCCTATACTCCAAATAAACATTTGGATGTTTTTTCATATAATTGTTTCTCCTCCAATAGTTTTAACACCCTATCAACATGTTGAACATGATCCTTTCAAGACTTCTTGTAGATTAGTATATCACCAAAAAATACTAAATCAAATTTTCTAAGGGTGGGTTTGAAAATGGAATTCATCAAACCTTGAAATCTAGAAGGTGAATTGGTAAGGCCAAAATGCATGACAAAAAATTCATAAAGACCCTCATCAGTTATAAATTTTGTTTTTAGAATGTCTTTAGTATTCATTCTAATTTTATGATATCCTAAATGAAGATGTAACTTGGTGAAATAAATTTCTCCATGTAATTCATCCAACAATTCATAAATAATAAGAATGGAAAATTTATCTTTAATATTGAGCTTGTTGATTTCCCTATAATCTAGACACATGCACCATGATCCATACTTCTTGTGCACCAATACTACTGGAGTAGAGAAATAATTTTGATTAGGTTGAATTATACCAACCTCTAGCATCTCTGCAATCAACGTTCACTTTCACTCTTTTGGGCATAGGGATATTTATAAGGCCTGATCTTTGGAGGAACACTTTTTGGAATCAAATGAATAGCATGATTGTGATCACAAATAGATGGGAGGCCTTTGGGAGTTTCAAATACATTGTAATGATTGTCCAAGACTTTTTGGATATATGGAGAAATAGATGGTTTTGATGTTTGAACCTCTAGTGAGAATAATTGTGCGATTACGCCCCATTGTTATTTATTTAGAAGCTTTGTCATGCCATTAGAGTTTACTATCTTTCTTGGTTTCCATGCGTTACCCTTTAATTCAACTTCCTTTCCTTCCCAAAAAAATTCAAGAAAAGTTTTTCAAAATTAAAAGCTATCATCCCCAAATATTGTAATGATTGGACTCCTAGTACATGATCAACACCACCCATTGGAATGGAAATAATTGGACTATTCAATACATATTCCCTCATGGTTATACTTATATGATGGCAATTTCTAGAGAAATTTATAGTTCCGCCATTTGCAACAATCACTTGACACTCTCATGATGGATATAGGAAAATATTCATTTCCTTGGCTATCTTACAATGAATAAATTTATGGGTACTACCCAAATCGATCAGCGCTATTACATTTTTCTTCTTTATATGTCCTCCTATATTGAGAGTTTGAGGGGTAGTAATTCCTACCAATGCATTACAAGATATGATCAGATTCGTTTCTTCTTTCTCTGGGGTTAGTTCCTAGTGTATATCCTCTTCTTTTAACATTTCTTGTTCCTTTTCATTTGCCTCTTCACAATCTATGTAAAATAATTTCTTCTCAACACACTTATGACATTTAGTGTATTTTCTACCACAACTATAATAAAGTTATTTTTCTCTTTTTTCCTCCAATTTTTGTGGTGTCAACCTTGTAGGTCATGGAAGGCTAGAGGCGGAAAAAAATCCATCTTTATAGTTGTGGGCGGTAGAATTCTTTGTTGCCATAATTTTGCTTTCAAAATTTCTTGCCACCCTGAATGCCTTCTCCATTGAATTAGGTTCCCAAAGTTGAAACTCATGTTGGATGGTATTCTTTAAAGTCCCTATGAAGGCATCAATCCTATGCTCCTTTGGAATATCATTTACCCTTATATTCAATATTTGAAAGCCCTCAATATGCTTCGCCATTGAACCCTTTTGTTTGATATTTATCAATTGGTTAAAGAAGGTGTTTCTCTTTGTATCGTCATAATGTTATATCATTTCCTCCGTAAAAAATTACCAAGTGACAAGTTTTTGATGAGAAGAAACCCATCAATACCATACAAAATGATTGGGTTCTAAATATAAACATGAAATGTGTACTTTTTGTGTGTGTTACACATTATGGAGATAAAAATATTGCTCCACCTATAGTATCCATGTTACTGGATCCTTGTCATATAACTTCTTGATATTTATCTTTGGAATATGGTGGGTCTTCAATCCAAAGTTAGAGTCTACGAAATCATCATTAACATTCCTTTCATTCTCATCATGAGTTTCATAGAATACCTTTTCGCCATTAGGAAGAATTTATTGTATTCCCCTTATTGATATTGTCAGTGTAGTCCCCTTATAAACTCCATTGTGTGACCTTATAAACCTTATCCCTATCCCTTATAAACCTTAATAACTATCCCATAGCCCTTAATCATCATACTCACTAAATTTGAATGTTGGTCCCATTCACTACTCACCGTGTAGTGTCGATGGATGACATTGGTGATGGGGATGTTGGAAGTTGTTCCATGACATTTCAAGAGAGTTTCAACAAAGATTTCATAAATGGGAATGAGCAATGATGAAAATGAGACTCCTTGATGAACATTGATGCAAATGTTGATGATGTGAGGATGTCACACGTCCTTGAGCCTTCAAATCCTCGCATGTCGTCAAGGGCACATGCGCCTAATCTAGCCATGTCAAATTTTAGCACATATAGGAACAATTTGAAGAAGTTTCAATGTTGGCCCCAATAACTACTCAACATGCGACATCGGTGCATGACGTTGGTGATGGGGTGTTGGAAGACATTCCATGACATTTAGAGAGAATTTCGACAAATATTGCATTGACGCAAAAGTCCTAAATTCCCTAACCCCTAAGCCATCGACCCTTAAACACTTAAGCCCTAATCCTTAATCCCTTAATCCATAAACCCTAATCCATTATCCATTCAACTAGATAATTCATAAGCACCTAATTATCCCTTAGCTCTCGATGCTTAATCCCTTAAATCCTAACCTATAATCCCTTAACCCTTCATCCTTTTTACTGCAAACCCCTAAATCTCGGAACCTCAAAGCCTCTATCCACTTAATCCCCAACACCTCGATTAAATAAATATTTAGGCACATTTGGCACTAAAAAGGGAGCTAACCAAGGTGATAATTTAGGTGCCGAAAAGGGAGCTAAATCCGACACTATCACTAGCACCATTTCTCGGGAAATTTATGTCACTATTTCGAACAATAATTTGGGCGCTACTTCTAGTGTTATTTATGACGCTATTTCCAGTGCTATTATCACCTAAGTTAGCGCCTAAATGTTTTAGCCAGTGCAAGCAATGCAAAAAATAGCGCCATCCCAATAAATAACATCGAATTTTTCAAAACATTGGAGAAAAAAAAACTAAAACAATCCTTGGAAGCAAAAAAGGGAGCTAATCATAAGGATTTGTTGTAGTGAGTTTTGATGTATATAATCTACAACAAAAACATACACTACTAAATCCTCATTTCTCTATAGAATGTGACAAGGAATAGTAAGATGAGGTAGCATGCTACTCATGTCACTTTGGAAAAATGTCTTTGTGACAGTTATATTGGGTATTAGAGCATTGAGCAGTGTGTGGTTGAATTCTTAGACACCGATGGAGTCTAAATTGATGCCAACATCTAATGGTGCAAATCAAAAGCCCAAGCCTTAAGCCTTAAAGTTTGATTACATTGCTTCAAATATTCCTATTGAAATCCTCAAAAATATTTTATATCATTTGAATATCTAGTATATGTTGAAATCATGATTTTCTTGGAAAATATATCTGGTCTTTTAATGGATTACAATTAGTCTGAAGACTAACTTTTCCATAAAGAAACGAGAATTCACATGAAGCTCTTTAAGAATGGCCAAATATTATAATTGTAGGCATACAAAGTATAATATCTCTCAAAATCAAGAAGTTTGGATTGGTCATCTCTACACCCATGTTCTCAAACCTGACGAGTCTCTATCTATCTTCCGTAATTTAAACCTTATGCCTCCACCCAATGAGAATCCATAAGCAATATCCATGGACTCTCCATAATGTTGAAATGTTTGGGTCTATTATATTTGTTTCTTAGTTACTAAAAAGTAAATCTTCTTCTCATTCTAGTTGGAGACATAGACTATATAGTAACCCTTGATATATTATCATTCTCTTTTTATTATATTACTGTGTTATAATAACATTATAGTAATATGGACAAAAGTTGTATGCTTGTAATATGCTATTGATGTGGTTTCCTTAGTGCAAATGCATCCTTTTTATTATTATTTTATATGAAATTCTTGCCCAAATTAATGTATTGGTGTAGTTAATAGTAGGACAATAGTGACTCAAATGTATCTTTTTTATTATTTGATTTGAAATTGTTGGCTATATTTCAAAAAAAGGAACTTACCTAAAGAACAAGGTCAATGTTTCTTAAATAAGATCACCTTATCCCTAATGAAAGGGGGCATTGGAGAATCCCTAAAATGGTGGGGTTTGAAAAGATTGAAGATGAATAGCTTATCTATAAAACTGTATTAAATGGCAATTTTAAAATATTGATGATGTCTTTTTTGACATTTTCTCTCCTATCTCCACTTTCACTTTTGCATTCTTACTTATCATATCCATTTATATTATTTTAGTTTAGATTGTCCTTAATGATAAATGAAACATTCACTCAAAATGTGAATAATTTCAAAATATTTTTGCACTTTCCATCCTAATATGATAGAGATGTCGTATTGTCATGTACTGTAAACATTTTGACTCAGTCAAATTACATAATAAAAATAAAATTTGAAAAATAAAATGAATAATTAAAATAAAGTTGAGTAAAATAGTCAATTTATTTTTAGGGGTTTTTTTACTCCAATTAAAATAATAATAATAATAGTAAAATTAAAAATGACCCATGGTATTAGTACACGGTATTGAGAAGTCATTGACCCATAGTATTCAGTGGAATATAGCCTATTTAAAGAGAGAAATTAATTGAGCCTAGATCCATCTTAATGAAAAAAAATGATAAAATAAAGGAAATTCATTTGCGACATCCGATATTGGTGCCAGTAATGAAGGATTTTATGAATATTCCCACTGTTATCCAAGGACTTGTTGTGCGTTCCTTACAGATTATATGATGAGTTCAAAGGTGTGTGCAGAAGCTGGAATGAAATGATGTGTAGTCCCCAATTCTATGAGCACCGAAATTACTACAGCACGACTCAAGATTTGATATGTCTATTTCACTCAATTTCGAGTCTCTTTGATTATGGAATAATAGTATACGACCCTGTGGAGAAGACCTCGGAAATGACAGCCCCTATTCCTTACGGTCCTCCTCCATTTGTTATTTTAAGGAAAGGAAAGCTTGTCGTGTTTGGAGAAAGTTTTAATGAAAGGTTGTTGTCTTGATCTACGATTTTGTGTCCAAAGAATGGCTCCGCGGAGTTGACACGTATAGTGTAGACGTAGCTCGTTTCAAAAGAAGTGATCAGTGATGCCTATTCTGTGCTGCAGCGTGGCATGACCGGATTTTTTTGAATGGTGTTACAGAGGAAGGAAATCCGATCTCCTATTTCTTTCAACTGTCAACTAAATTAACTATTATTAATAGTAATAGTAAATTAACTATTATTAATAGTAATAG
>APFE031710669.1:0-11347 GCA_000404065.3 Pinus taeda
CCTCAACAGAATTGGCGACTCCACTGGGGACAACACTCTTGTTGTTCCTAGTTTGGGTGTTTGTCAAGCCTATCAGGGCTCATTTGCTTGCTGGTTTATTGTTACTGTCTGGTCTGTTCTTGACTTCTGAGTTTTGCCAGTTTCTTCAGTTTGTTTTTTATTTTTCTTGAAATATTATATATATGCTGTTTTATTTAGTTACAGAAGCATATAAACTCTTGTTGTCTGAAGTAAACCCGCGTATACACAGGTTTCCTCAGAAACAGTCGCGTAAACACGCAGTCTGCACTAAGTACAGTTGCGTATATCTTGCGACTTTCAGGATTTATAAATTTTTGTGTCTCTAAAGTTTGTCTAGTGTTTTCAGTCAGTTTGAAACAGTCATTTTTGTCAGTATCAGTTGTCTGTGTTACAGCAAGCGTCTTACCCTGATTTCTCTCTAATTATAAGGAGTTTTGGTCTTGTTTTGTGTTTGCAAGCGTCACCATCTTTTTGCTAAAAGCACGCAAGTTTTCTTGATTGGAATCTTGGTTGCTCTGAGTTATCAGAGCAGAAAGATTGTTATCAATCTTTGTGTTCAACTTTGCTTTTTGGTGACTTTTTGTTTTCTTAACGAAATTGCTTTTTATGACCATCTACTTCTTTGTTTCATCAAAGTTGTCATTTGATACTTTCTTGAAATTGTCTTTTTGATCTTTTTTGCTCTTTGTTACCAAAGCTTTCCTTGTTGCTTTCGATTGTTAAAAAGCCTTTTTAAACACATTTGTTTTTTTTGAGCTTTCATTCTTTGTAGGGTGTCAACTTACAAAAGTGTTTCTTTCTTGTTGTTTCAATCGCAAAGTTTCAGTTTTCGTTGAGAGCATTTTCGAAAAGACTTTCTTGTTACTACTTTGAAGAGAACTTTTTGAAAAGTTTTTGTTTTGCTTTCTTGAACTTGCTTTTCATTTAGTTTCATTTGGATGAGTGAAAGTGTTTTATGTTATCTTGAGTTTTGCTTTTAGTATTTAGATGAAATGAATTGTAGCATCTCATATTCCATCTAAATATTGTAAGTGGCAAAATAAAATTTGATAAACAAAGCAACTTTCATTTCTTGTTTTTAGAGTAGTTTTCAATCTTGCATCAAGCATTTAGTGTTGCATTAGGACAGATTTGCATCTCTTTAGGCATAAATAGTTTTGTTAACTTTTGAGTGTGAAGTGTGAACGAAAAGAAAAGAAAAGAAAAGTTTGTTTCATTAGAAGTTTCCTTTCGAACCCTGTAGAAATTACTCTTCATCCAAAAACAATGACAAAGTGCACATGCATATAGTTAGGTTTTATTAATTTCTTTTGCGTAAAAAAAAAACCACTAGTTTCACTTCCATCATCCTTTGACTTAAATAACAACCCTTAAAATCAAGCACTAACTAAAATCAAATATAAATTTTTTCTTTTAAGTTAAATACACACAAGTTTTAGGATTTTAGGGCCTTGGATTAGGCAAGTGGAGAGTTAACTCTCCAAGGCCATATTAAACGTCAAACATAGGAGTTTGATTAATGAGAGAAAATCCAATAGCATTAGGAAGACCAGGAAAGCTCCGGATCTGGGAGTTAAGCACGAGGGTCTGTGAAGACAGGGAAGAGAGATACCCCCTCTCCTACTTGTCTGAACGTACCTAACGACTGTTCTGCCTGGCTTCTGTGACGATTTGGTATCCATAGTTGCCACTCCTAGGGAACTACATAGGTGGCTGCAGAGGGGAATCCCGTGGCACCTGAGGTCGACGTTGTATCACTCTCAACAACACTACTGGAGGGCACCCTTACGAAGCTTGGGGGCTTGCACCGGTGCAGACTGTTGTTAGGAGGTCAGCGTAACTTCCTCTGATACCTTCGCTGATAAGCCTGGGCCCTCATCATCCTAGACTATCTTCGGAAGGCCCTTTATTTTCCACTTTCTCGTATTTTGGTGTCCAATCCTAATCACCCAGAGCAGAAATACTTGGAAGTTGTTTGAATGGCTGTATCTTTAAGGACTTTATAGTGGGTGCTCTGTGCTCTTAGTTGGCCTAGCTTTAAATTTCTTTGAGTCGTTAGCTAGATTTTAAATAAAGAATTCAAAGTGGATGACCGATCTCCTAGATGGTCTCGAAGACTTCGTGGTCTCTCACCACCGAGGTTAGAGCCTTCTCCGAGAAGGCGCAGAGGTAATAATACTGGTGGGTTTCATCCCACTACAATTGACGCATCGGGGATTGATCCTCCCCTCGGGGGCAATAGTATTGAAGCAAGGCCTGGTACTTCCGTGGAACAAGAGAGGAACACTCCAGTTCTTTCTCAAGTTCGCTTACAAGCGGAGGATAATATTGAGGTAGAAGAACTTTCAGAGTCGTTAGCGGCTCCGAATTCTCCCCTACCATCTAGTCATCCACCCGTATTGCAATACGTTGGGACTCCGACGCATAGACTGTCAAGTCCAGGTTACGCTATGCGCTTACCTTCGATGACCACCACTGGAAGCATGGCTTCTACAAGTGCTATGACTATAAAGACTCCTATATCTGTATAAGGGGGTGGAACTATTTCCATCCCCTCCGTCTCTTTATTCGGATCCTTTGCTAGCATGTCTTTTGTTGGGTCTACTTCCATTCCGTCCACGAGTGGAAGTTCCCAAACAAATTCTTTTGGTTCTGGGTACTTCCCATTTGGCGCCCATTCACAGGGCATTCCTTCAGCTCCGTTCGGGGCCGCCACGTCCATGATGAGTGGGTCAGCTTCGTTCCAAGGTTTTCCATTTGGAAGTGGTCGTATACCACATTCCAACCCTATGATAAGATCTATGCCTTTTTCTTCGGTAGGACAAAGCAGCAATCCTTTCCAAGGTTGGAATAACCCTGGGCTTAGTAGTGCCGGAACTGGGAATCCATTCTTTGGCCAATATGGGAATAGGCCGTATACTACGGTTAGTTCATTCCAAAGTATTCCTCCCCTAGCTTCGGCTTGGAATCCATATCAGGGGTTGTCAAACCCTTACAATCCTTTAGGAGGAAACTTTGCTGGGTATGGTGGATATACGGCCAGAGTTGGTCAAACAATGAGTTTTGTTGGGTCACAAGGCTTGCCTTTTGGCTCAGCGGGTTCTACCGGTTACTTCGGGCAGCCTGGTGCCTTCCAAAATCCAGGCCAATCTTTTCAAAGCTTCGGGAGTGTCGCCCAGTCAGGGTGGAATCCCCAAGCTCCGCCTAGACTTCTGTTTCTGGCAACGTTAAACTTGCCAGACCTCACTAAGTTAACTAACAACCCAATCAAGTATAATCCGGCCTGGCCTCCGGTCCCAACTAAACTCCCTTCAGATATTCCAAAATTCGAAGGGAAGAGTGGTGAGGATCCGGGCGACCATTTAACCACGTTCCACTTATGGTGCTCATCGAACTCCCTGATCGACGACTCGGTTAGGTTGAGATTATTTCAACGCACCTTGACTGGAAACACGACTAAGTGGTATATAGAGTTGCCTGGGGGCAGATTTACATCATTCGCCGACTTAGCTAACATTTTATTGAACCATTTTCAGTTGCCCGTCCGATATGATGCCGGAACCGAACTACTGGCTACTTTTCGTCGGGATAGGGAAACCCACATTTCCAATCACATTCAGGAATGGAGACGGAGAAAGAGGCTCATTAAAGCCGAAATCCATCCGGAGTACCATCTCGAGTGGTTCTTGAAGTCTTTGATATCTGATATCTCTAAGGATGTCTCCATGTCTGGGGTCTATTCCGAGGAGCAAGCCATTTTTAGGGCCCAACAATTAGAATTGGTCTACTCTCAGTCTGGGATCCTACAAAAGTACTTGCCAGATGCTCCTGGGTCTAAGGTTGACATAGCTAAGCCGAAGCTAGGTCCCCACACGGATGGTATTGTTGGGTCAGTAGACACAAATGCGGTGAACTTGTTGAATCAATTGCAGCAGTTGTCTTTACAAACTGCTTCTAACAACAAAGTCACATCATCTAACCCTTTCGCTTCCCAAACTTCTTCGATTAATGCCATCCAATCTGATAATCCCAAATGAAGTCAAAATTCCAACGGGAAGAATAAAGGACGAGGTAAGAAAAAGAACCAGGATGGGAAGCCTGATGCAAACAAATCCGGCAATAATGCTGGTGGAGGTAGAAATGAGTCGAAAAAGAAAGTTAAGTTTCCATGCAAGTTATGCGGTGGAGACCATTTAACTCATCTTTGCCCCAAGATTGAAGACCCTCAGCGCTTGTTAGGGCAGCAAGGGACTTCTAGTTCCCAAGCTGTGTTAACCAACCCTTTTCCCCAAGGGCAGCAACTTCTTGTTGGCGTGAGTTCAAACCTTGGGACCTCCGCAGGGGGCAACCAGGAAGGAGAAAAATCATCGAATGTTTTCATGATTGGTTCTAACGTCCATGTGGTTACTCGGTCACGTGATTATGGTGAAGCCAAAACTTCCAAGGATAAGGCTGTTCCCGGAAGTACTGACCTTCATATTGAGCGACCCCCTGTTGAGACTATACCACGGATACCGAAAGGTTCCGCTAAATGCGCGACGATTAATCCTAATGCTAGGGTCACCCAAAATTAATCCATTGTGGAGGATCTGGCTCAGAGTCCGTGCGCCATGTCTGCTTTAGAGGTTCTCCAGTCATGTCTGGCTCAAAGAAGTGCTTTACTTTCCGCAATTAGGGCAGTCGATCCAACTAATTCTTTAGTGCTCACTTTCGACATGTTAAATGTCAAAAAGCGACTCCCTCATCACATGGATTTTCAAATAAAGTATACATACCGGAAAATTAACATTTTTTGAACTATTATTGATGAAGGGGCTTCCACATGCGTCATGTCAATGTCATGTTGGAAGGCTATTGGATCTCCTTCAGCCGTTCCTTCACCTACCGTCTTGACTGCATTTGATGGCCATTCTCATAAGCCACATGGGATTATCCTGACCTTTCCTATATGTGTTGGGGGGAAGGTCGTTAGTATTGAAGTAGAAGTAGTAGATGCTAACCTAGATTATAATCTCCCCCTAGGAAGGAACTGGGTATACGAAATGGACGCTATTGTTTCGACTCCGTTTCGTGTCATTTGCTTTCCTCATGAGGGGAAAATCGTAAAGGTGGATCAATTGGATTATTGTCCAGTTGATCCTCAAGCAACTTCCGACTCTACTGTTCCTTTAGTGTATAACCATCGTCCACCTACTGATAATCTAGGAGTAGGGATGTATTCCTCATTGATGGGTACTTTTGAGTTTCCCTCTCCTATCGCTAAAATCAATGCCATTTCATCATCTAGGGAGTTTTCTCGAGATGGGTTCTTTCGAGCTCGTTATTTTTCAGACCCCTGGACCTTGCCTTCACCTATGACCACATTAGTTGAAGGAAAAGAGAATGGAACAGCATTTCCTATATCTGCAGCTGAGCTTAGATATCAGTCTATCGTGAACTCTGCAGATGACCATTCTACTCCTTTGTTTGAAGAGGAGTTAGATGGCGATGTGGCCCCCGCTTGGAGCCTTGATTCTACCTCTGCTTTGGACTGCTTCGATTCAATTTTACCATCGAAAGAAGCAATTCTTGAAGCAATGATGGGTATAGATCGACCTTGGAAGATTTACACCATCATTCATACTTTCTTCCTCCATTGCAGGAGGTAGAGTCTAGATTCTCCGAGCTCTGTTCTAGTGATGTTTGTACGGTGTCAAACCCTTTGGCTCCAGCACACATTCGTGCCGAAGGTAATATGTTGGTGATTTCAAAAACAACACCTATAAACATCTCTAGGGACCCTAACACAATCGAGAATCTCTTCATCTGAATTGAGTGTTCCCCTAAAGAAATTCAAACTTACACCGACCTGTTTAAAGAATTTTGGGATGTATTTGCTTGGTCTTATGAGGAAATGCCTGGCATTGACCCATCTATAGTTCAACATGAGATCAAGATGTATGAAAACGCCAAACCTGTCCGTCAGAGGCTTCGGCTGGTCAACCCTAGGAAAGCAGCAGTTATCAAAGTAGAAGTGGAGAAGCTGCTAAAGGCGGGTTTCATATACCATGTTCCTCTTACTGATTGGGTTTCTAACCCAGTCCCTGTAGATAAAAAGCAAAGAACATCCGAGTATGCATTGATTTTAGGGACCTAAACAAGGCTTGTCCTAAGGACAATTACCCCACGCCATTTATTGACCAAATTATCGACAAGTGTGCGGGTAATGAGATTTTTTCCTTCATGGATGGATTCTCTGGTTATAATCAAATTTCTATCCGTCCTGAAGACCAACATAAGACGACCTTTATATGTCCCTGGGGTACCTTTGCATATAGAAAGATGCCTTTTGGTCTTAAAAATGTTGGAGCTACCTTTCAACGGGCCATGTCATATGCTTTCCACGACATTAAGCATATCATCGAAGCGTACTTAGATGATATTGCTGCTCGTTCTCGGAAGAGGACTGATCATCCTAGCCACCTTCGAATGGTTTTCGAACGATGTCATTTTTATAAAATCTGGTTGAATCCCAACAAGTGTGTTTTCGCGGTTACATCCGGTCGATTGTTAGGGTTCATCGTGTCGAACGAAGGGATTTAGGTAGATCCCTTCAAGGTTGAGGCAATAGTTCGGTTGCCTCCCCCATCTTCAATTCGTCAACTTCAGAGTCTTCAAGGGAAGGCTAATTTCTTACAACGGTTTATAGAAAATTATGCCGAGATCACTAAAGGGTTCATGCGATTGTTACGGAAAGGAGTTCCATTTGTATGGGACGACTTTGCGCAACGATCATTTGACGCTTTGAAAAAAGCATTAGTCTCTACCCCGCTTTTGAGTCCACCGGATTATGGCAGAGACTTCCTTTTATATCTCGCGGCAGCAGAATCAACCATTGGTATGGTTCTGGTTCAGGAAGACGATGCTCTCACCGAGCACGTGATTTATTATTTGAGCCGAGGCTTAATAGGCCCTGAACTTCGCTATTCTCCAGTAGAGAAATTAGCCTTGGCAGCTGTTCATGCTGTCCAGCGGCTCCGTCATTACATATTGCTACGCAAAACTTTTGTCTTAGCGGCAGTCAATCCGTTTCAATTTGTCCTCAGTAGGTTAGTGATTGGTGGCAAATATAACAGATGGATAGTCATCTTGCAAGAATTCGATCTCGAATTCTTGTCAGCTAAGTCTAAGAAATCCATGGTTTTTGCGGAGTTAATTTCTGAGCTGCCTTGTGGAAAGGACATGATTTATGAGGAAAGTTTTCCCAACGAACATTTATTCCTCATCTCTTCACTCGACCCTTGGTATGGAGATATCATTGTCTATCTCCAGACTTCGAAGTTTCCCTCCACTTTTTCCAAGGATGAACGTCGTAAATTACGTCACCTGGCTAAGAATTATGTTATCATTGGTGATACCTTATACCGTCGAGGGGTTGATTCAATCCTTCGGCGTTGTTTAACCTTGGAGGAAGCAGAGTCTGTGCTTAATGATTGCCACAGTGGAGCTTGTGGTGGTCATCTATTAGGGCTTGCTACAGCCTAGCGCATCTTACGGGCAAGCTATTTTTGGCCTTCACTTTTTTAAAGACTGTGTGGAAGCGGTCAAACGTTGCCACCCTTGTCAGAGATTTACTCGAAAGATGCGTGCTCATCTAGCTCCTCTTTTTCCCGTTGTCACGGTCAGTCCTTTTACTAAGTGGGGTATTGATTTTACAACTTGTAATCCCCCTTCAACAGCGAATCACAAGTACATTATTGTCACTGTAGACTACTTTACGAAGTGGGCCGAAGCCATGCCCACTTATAAAAACGATAGTGACACGGCAGCTTTGTTTCTCTTCAATCAGGTTATCTCAAGATTCGGTGTCCCGAGAGAGATTGTCACTGATCATGGCAGTCACTTCCAGAATCAACTCATGTCTGAATTGGCTCTTAAATTAGGTTTCCATCAAGAGCATTTGTCTCCTTATTATCCTCAGGCCAATGGACAAGTCGAGGCAGTTAATAAAAATCTTAAGAAGATACTCCAATGGACAATCGACAAAAATCGGTCCAATTGGCACGTCATGTTGTATTCGGCTTTTTGGGCATACCGGACCTCCGTAAAGACTACTACTGGTTTTACGCCTTTTCAGTTGGTTTACGGGATGGAATCTATATTTCCCATCGAATGTGAAATTCGATCTCTCAATTTAGCTGTACAGCTTCTTCCAGAGACTTCGAGTCTCGAAGAGCGCCTCATTCACTTGGAACATCTTGATGAGCAGCATCGAGATGTGGCCACGATGAATGAGGCCCATAAGAAAAGGGTAAAAATGCAGTATGATAAATCTGTCCGTCCTCGAGTCTTTTCTGAAGGTGACCTTGTCTTAGTCTATGATCAAGATAAAGATGCCTTGGGGGCAGGCAAGTTTAAGCCTATGTGGTACGGTCCTTTCATTGTTAAACGAGTTTTAGAAAAAGGGTCGTATGAGTTGATCGATTTTGAGGGAAACAAGCGGCCGAGCCCCGAAACGGGCTCTACCTAAAGAAGTACTTTGCTTAAGTAGAAGTTAGGCAATGGCTTCTTTGTATATTATGTATATTTCTACATATATCATTGAGATTTTTGTGATGTCAACACTTTTTGGTCTGCTGTTGCAGGTGTTGATGGATGACTTGGTCTATTTTGGGTTCGCCGATGGTGCTAGTTGGCACACTCGGAATCTCGCTTCCGCAGCTTGGGTACTTTATTATCCAACAGGTCAATTGATGGTATCAAGAGGTGTATGCATTGGTCCTACTTCGAACAATATGGCTGAGTATACTTCCGTTATTAATTTACTATCCAAGGAAATCTCTTATGGGATTGACTCGTTGGTAGTGTATCTCGATTCTCAATTAATAGTGTCTCAATTAAATAACATTTATTGGTTAAGGGATCTATGTTTATATCGCCGGTATTTAAGAGTGAGGTTGTTGCAAAGATCATTTATTTATATTAATTATTTGCACATTCCAAGATCTCATAATTGGTTAGCTGATTCTATCTCTAATCAAGCATTAGACTGACACATCAATCATTCATCATAAAATCAAAGCATCAAAAAGTCAAACTGTATATATATATATCATCATAAAAGTATCTCGAGTGTACATATGTCCTCCAAAAAATATACAAAATTGGGACTCAAATGCCCATAATCATGTCCGGCATATCTAATGCCCCGGCTCAGGATGAGCGGCCAAGTAGGTAACTATAGCATGGGCTACATGCCGAAAAGTGTGAACCCAGTCACATGGAATGCCAACCACATGACGCTGCA
Source organism: Pinus taeda (assembly GCA_000404065.3). Lineage (NCBI taxonomy): Eukaryota > Viridiplantae > Streptophyta > Pinopsida > Pinales > Pinaceae > Pinus > Pinus taeda. The sequence goes on from APFE031710669.1 coordinate 9,308, forward strand.
TATCCTCCGGAAGGTCTTCTATAGTAGCCATCGGTACTCGACAGCTCAATCTCGTCAGGTGTCGCTGGACGTTGTGTAGAGTCCTCTCCGTCTCAGCAGCCGCCTCTTCAACTACTCGGCCACGTCGTCTGTGCCGTGGGAGTCCATCTGGTCGTACTGGCCCAATGTCTGGATCATGATCATCATATTAGTCATTTGAATCTCATCAATTTTTTTTTTTCAAAATGCATCATTATATTTGAAAAATCCAAAAAAAATCATAAAATCAAAAAATCCTTACCGATCTCACCCCACGCTGCGTCTGGCGGTAATGCTAAGTCAGGATCTCCTCGGAAGTCCAGCCCAGTGTAGGGGTAGTCATCTACGGCGATGATCTGCTGATCCCACCAGGTGAAGAAATCATCGTCGAATGCAGTCCTAGGAACCTCCCCACCCCCCAGATGTTTCATCAAGTCAGCCCACCGGCCCATGTGTGGATCGCATGGGGTGCTGATGGAAACTGCTACCTTGGGGCGGAGTGCAGGAATCCTCTCGAAGAAAAAGGTGCACAAGATAGTCCCGTAGCCAAAGTTTTTGGTTTGTCCCCTCTTAATGGAAGTGAGCTAGCTCTTCATGCTGGCCAGAAGAGGAGTACACCAGCCAAACACTGTAGTGAGACAATCCACTACCACGCTCATGTTGAGCCGTGATGCTTGATGCAGTGAGGATGATCCATTCACTCGAGCTATGGTGAACAGGATGATCCTTAGTGATAAACTCTCCACGTGTGCAATGGAGATCTGGCTCCCAACATTCTTGGGATGTCCTGGGCAGTATATATGTACATAGTCCTGTATGGTGAGGCTACTCCGTGTCCTGCCCTGGGACTGTACTACCTCTCCCCTTCAGGAAAGGCCGATGATAAAATATATGTCCTCCACTTCCACTCTGAGTGGCATCTGATCAATCATGAAGGCTTCCTCCTCGACATTCCAATAGTCAATGAGCATTTCAAGCAGTCGCACATTGGCTTTCATGTTCGGCAGTTTGAAGAATTTGAGCAAGCCGCATCCTCGTAAAGCATCCAAGGCTTGAGGACCATTCATAACTTCATTATCAACCGCTGCATGTTCCCTTTCACGCCATGTGATCGGCATATTGAGAATAAATTGAAGTTTTAACCATTAGTTTTTATTTAAATTAGCTCGCGGCGTATACGCGGGTTACTGTATACACAGTCGCGTATAGGAACCGCGTGTACGCGGGTTTCATATTATCAACCCGCGTATACGCCGCGGCGAAATTTTGAACAAAAGTTCAACGGTGAAACATCAATGGAAAATCTTAAAACTAATCACAATGAATTGCAAGCTAAGTGTAAGGGTTACCTGGAAGATTTTGAAGAATTTGAACGGTCGAATTTGACACACGAGAAATTTGCTCCTTTTGCTCCAAATATTTGCTCTCCAAATCAAACGGTAACAATGGTGAGTCCAAAATCCTTTTTATAAGTTTTGAAAATGCAAATTGTTTTCAAAATTTCATTTTGTTTGGTTTCATGTGACTTTTAACTTGGGAGCTTGGAGTGTCGAGATTGGTTTGCTTTTCAGGACATTTTCGACATTTTCGACCTTTTCGAGACGGTTCCATGACTGTTGACCTGTCATGGCAGGTATCGTTCTTTCACTGGCATATAGGTTAGGGACATCATTTTTCCATTGCATTATGCATACTAACCTCCATCCACCGATACATATTCCATAGGGTCGACCCCATCGTGTTATGGTTCGTAAGCCATCTTCACTCGTCGATTTTTTTTTTAAATCATGACATGATGGTAGAGCTATCCTTTACAGTTGTTGCCCATGCTGCTTCAATTTGAGTAGGCTCGGGAGTCCTCTGTAGTCCCGCCATGAATTATGCATTCAAGACTCATTCTTCTTAGCTTCTCCACTTTGTTCTGGCCTTATACCCTAGAGGCTCCTTTGTGTTGAGTTGTACTACTGCATTGCATGTTGACCATTTGCACCTTTTGGCCTAGAGCCGGCTTCACTTGGACTC